>JAGFPH010002104.1:148014-164222 GCA_018207615.1 Philaenus spumarius | reverse complement strand
TTGCACTGTAAAGTCAAATTAAAAATAAAATATAAACGACAAGAAAATCACAAACTATTCCTCTAATCTTTACAAGACTACAATTATTCCAGAATGAATAACTTCAAACTTGTAGTTCTACAGAATTATTCAAATTAAAAAATAAATAAATGTTTATTAAAAATATGTATTGAAATTTTTTGTGCATATGCTACGGGAAAACATAATTTACGCTCATGGATTTAAACAACAGTTTCCAAATATTTAATTCCGGTTAAGAGCATATAACAATTATTTAAAACCTTTTAAAACAAAAATACTTCAGTACAAAAAGTAAAAGGATTTATGTTTCAGGTTTGTTTAACATCTTGTCTTAAAACAAGCGTTAGTATACGGTATTCAAAATGTTACTGATTGTCGAACGTGTACCATTATGTTAGCGTAAAATAAGCTGATAGTCGTCAGTTAAAAAACACAAGCAAATAATGTTTTTATTACTTGTGGTTCGATAAGCGAAAAGTGAACTTATGTGTGGCCGTTCGGCATCTTTGACAGTCTGAAGACAGGATGGAAGAAGGATGTCTGTTTATATCTCGTCCGGTTGGTTATAGATGTTTTTTCGGAATATACCTATCAGTTATTTTATATCAATAATAATAAGAAAATTTATTAATGAATATATTTGAAATTTTTATGTGTTATTAATATAGTTATATAGAATAATATATATGTAGAAAGTTTGAATCAAATCGGTTAATAATTATAGGTTTTCGAGTAAAATTTATAAAAAAGGATCGAAAATTGGGTACATTATTATAGAAAAACGTTTATATCTTAAAAACTAATAATTGGAAGTTATTTTTAAAAACAAATATATATTCTTCATGAAATTTACTATAAATTATCAAGTTTTTATTAATATGTATTAGTAATAATTGTATGAATACCATTCGATATAATGTAAATGCTGATTAAATAAATATTTATATAATATAACATTTCTTTTTCGAAAACTTATAATTATTAACAGATTTGGTTCAAACTTTCCACATATGTTCTAAATAACTATATAAAAAAACTTCATAAAGATTCGTTAATAGTTATGCAAGTTATTAACGTTTACGGCAAAAATTTAAATAACTTAATCGATTTTAATTTTATAGGCCTAGTTAGTAAACGTATTAAATATTAATTTAAAAGTTTAATTTTTTCATATCATTATTATATATATGTTTTTTATATGTGGTATAAATTTCATTGAAATTGGTTGAATATTTTCAAAGTTATTACATTTTTATTGGAAACAGGTAATTAAAAATATGAATATTGTTTTAAATATTACATTATACAACTTGTAAAATAATACATATTAATAAAAACATGATAATTTATAGTAAATTTCATGAGGAATCTATATATGTTTTTAAAAATAACTTACGACAACTAGCTTTTAAGATATACCTTACACGGTTTTCTATAATAATGTACTCAATTTTGGATTTTGTTTAAATAAATTTTAATCGAAAACTTATAATTATTAACCGATTTGGTTCAAACTTTCCACATATGTTCTAATTAACTATATAAAACAGATATTAACATTTTATAAATATAATAATTACGTAAGTTATTAACGTTTATAGTAAAAGTTCAAATAATCGATTGTGTCGTCTCGTAATGTCGAAATATAAATTTATAATAAACTATTTAACGAATTTGAATCAAATTTAACACAAATACTAATAGAGTATATAAACACATTCTGTGAGAAAATCTTAAAGATACGATAAAATTTAATGACTTTATTATAAAAAAACTAAATTAAATAACACAGAAGATTCAATGTCGAAGCTAAACCAATAACTGTTACTACATTATTTGGTAAATTTCTTTATAAAATACCTTAGGCTACCTATTTTTTTTTATGTTTGCTTTTCTATTTTTTTATAAATAAGATTCTAATGAAGTGATTAGCAAAATATTTATATTTAACAGTTGCAATTAAATTTAAAGGAACAAATACAACCATGAATTTTTAGTTAATGAATTTGCTGCAGGGAGATAATGAAAAGATACTTTTTTTATCAAATTTCCATATGAAGAAATTTTTGTATGAAGAAATAATTTGACCATGCAGCTGAACAGTGACTTTAGTAGAAAGAATTAAGAAAATTATTTTAATTTCTTGCTAAACTAAGGCTCAACAAGCGTAAACTAACGATAAACGAACGATTTAATTAATTTTTGGAGTAAATATGCTTTATGGGCGCTACTGGTGTGAACCTAGCAGCGCCCAAATTTTTTGGCTATGTATGGTTTACAGAGCCTAAACAAACGATGAAAATGGCTAACGTAAACAAACGATTCCACTTATTTTTGGAAAGATTTTTGAATTGGGCGCTGCTGGTGTGAACCTAGCAGCACCCATTTTTTAATAACTCTTGAACTAAGGCTAAACAAACTATGAACATAGCTAAACAAACGTAAACAAACGATAAACAAACGAAACTAATAATTCATTTTTTAATTTTGGAATTGGGCCCTGCCAGCTTCACATACCTCTGGGGGTGCTTTGACACGGCCTTGGGGTTGGGTTTGGTTTGTTCACATTGCGCTTTTAGCTCATCCTCTTAAGCCTAGTCCACACTTACAAACATGTTTGCGGAAACATTGTTTACAAACTGTTTTCCAATTGTTTTCCTATTTCTCATTTATTTCTCCGATGTTTGCCGAAAGTTTTCAAAATGTTTTTGAACAGTTTGCAAACAAATGACAAACATTTAACTTGTTTCAGCAAACAAAAAACATTGTTTTCTGTTCCCAAACCAAATGGAAAACACGCAAACATGTAGACCAGGCAAAGTAGGCTACTAAAAAAAAATTCATAAATTTTTGCCTACAGTTCCGGATTTGGTTGCAGTTTTCTGCATCGTGTTCAGAAAACAGGAAAAAAGTGTAGATATGACCAGTTTTGGGAGAAAGCGGAAATGCATCACAAGTGAATAAAGTGTAGGCTATCTCTAAAAGTGCATAATTTTTTTGACACCTCTAAAAATGGATGAAAAGCCGTGAAAATCGGTAATCGGGGGTTTCTGGGGCGCTAATCTCATTTCCGGCCATACGAATGCTTAATATTTATACGTAGGCATAAATATTGAGTCGTAGACCTATTAAAACTAACCTAATCGGCTCCAACCTGCACAGCGTTAGGCCCCGTGGCAATGTGTAGTGTGTACCTCATTCAAATTTAAAAATTGGCTATTTCTGTACATATGAAATCTGAATGTTTCTTATTTTAAAATCTATTCTTACGCATTATCGAACATTAAAAATTCCAATGTCTTAGCTATTAAATGAATCTGCCGCTCATAAGTATTATGTACGTATTAAAATAATTTACAATTGCAAAAACCATATAAGGAGCATTATAAATGTTTACCTTCTAGCCCTACAAAACAAATAAATGTCTTCTGTATTCAAATGTAATTACTCTTTATAAACTAGATTTGTATTGTCACTCTTAGAATGAACCTTTTAAAAAATATTTTCAACTATGAAAATAAAATGCAAATACAAATATAAACTGGAACAACTGGCAAACCCAATTAAAAAAGATTACTTCCTATTTTAAAAGCTGGCATTTCACAATGTAAATGACCGTAACTTATATATAAACTTGTAGGGAAAATTAGATTAGGCTACATCCATTTTAGAGTTTACTACTGGGACAGATGAGCAAAAAATCGAACTGAAAGACTTGATGAAGGTCGGGGTTGAGCATGTATGAATTGATTTCCGGTCTGACATACTGATAAGACAACAACAGAATGGCGCGGAAAAACTTTCTTCCTATACGTTTACAGAACTTGTAACTGTGTATGTAACATAGCAACAGCGATTGCTCGCAGTACATATACAGTGTTAGTTATAAATTTGCATATAATTGGAAAAATAATGCAACAATTATGTTTAGTATAATTTATTTAGCATAAGTGATAATTATTAGTAAATAAAATTAAGGAACATAGAAAAGTTAGTAGTGCATGTACACTATGCATTTGTTTGGATCCTACGCTGTACAAGTATTGGTGTGTGTGTGTGTGTGTGTATGTAAGTATGTGACCCGCTTATAACTTTTGAACGGCTTAACCGATTGGATCCTACCAAACGGCGTTCTAAAGAGTTCCATCAAACTTAGATTTCCTGAAAATTTCAACTAATTCGGACCGGTAGGTTCTGAGAAATTTCGAAAAAACTAAGAAATAAAAATTTTTCAAATCAGGTTTTTTTGGAACAACTTTTAAACGGCTTTACCGATCAATTCCAAAATCTAATCAGCTTTTAACCTTGAAAAGCGACGTCGATCGCTACCAGTCCGGTCAAAATCGGTTAATTCGTTCGTGAGATATCGTGAACGAAAGAAAATCAAAAAAAGTGTTTTTTCTCAATTTCTCCGAAACTTTTCATCTGAAAAATTTTTGTTGTTGATTCTTTCAATGGACTTAAAAAACTGCATCGATTGCCGCAAATCGCATAAAAATCGGTTGATTCATTCGCGAGATATCGTGAACGATAGAAAATCAAAAAAAGTTTTTTTCCTCCGAAACTTTTCATCTGAAAAATTTTTGTTGTTGATTCTTTCAGTGGACTTAAAAAACTGCATTGATTGCCGCAAATCGCATAAAAATCGGTTGATTCATTCAAAAGTTATGGCAGTTCAAAATTTCCAAAAATAGTGTTTATCAAACTTTCATCATACTTTTGTAATTAAACTTAGCGGGAAGTTACAGGGATGGCCTTTAGGGTCAATCGTTTTCCAAATTTTTTTAATTAAAGCTTACCGTCCATAGTCAATTTTGTCGGGTAATTCACGACAGCCATTATCAAGTATTCAGGATCCTTTGTCACATTTAAAAAACACTAATACATGAATATATACACACAAACACTTGCTAATAAGTCCAGTAGACCCACTACCTGCTGGCTGCTATTAAAGCTCAATAATTGGGTGCTTCTTGCTGTTTTGAATGCCTGTAAATCTTGTATTGTTCTAACACATTCATAAATTTCCTTTACTGCAATTGTGTGAAATAGTGAACGGTTTATCGATTCCGTAATATTTATGTTAGGTCTGTTTATGTGTTCTGCTACTTTTTAATCAGTTGTGTAGATTGTATGGCAGGAGAGGTTGAGTAGATTGAATGGCAGGAGAGGTTGTTAGATTGTATGGCAGGAGAGGTTGTGTAGATTGTACGGCAGGAGAGGTTATGTAGATTGTATGGCAGGAGAGGTTGTGTAGATTGTATGGCAATAGAGGTTGTGTAGATTGTATGACAGGAGAAAGGTGCTCTTTAAATCGCTTCTGTAATGATCACCCGATCTGCTGGATTTTTTTGGTTCAATCTGCACATGATATCTGGTAAATTCTAGTCCCCTGAACTTTGTTGTTCGCTTTTTCATTCCAGTTTATGTTTTCTATTTAGTTTATACATTGTGTCAGCTTTAGATTTTCATTTGATAACAACAGCTGATTTATACTCTCAAAATGTTGTGTATTATTTCCGATACATAATGGCAAATGTCCGAACAAAATAACTGCAAAAATATTCTTAGCTTTGCTCGCACTTTTGTTTATTATAATGTGATGAATTGATGTTTTGGTCTATATGTGGTGATGTAACTTTGTTTTCTAAAAGTTTTGTTTATTACGTGACTTAACTTAACTCTTGGTCGGTGCTCAAATGTATTTACTGTGGTCTTTGGTTTTTCTGTCTTTCTGTTCCTATTTCTTTTTTTAAATTTATCTATGATGGTGGGTTTGTATCTATTTTATCATGCAATGTAACCGATTGTATTGTACTCTTCTATACAGTTATCTTGCATCATCGTTATTGTGAATAGTCAATAAATGAAGCTATTATACGTTGCCAGTTTGTGATTAGCCGAAACATATTACACGATGAAATTAACTATTGGAAGGTAAATTTAAAAAAAGAGTTACACTCAACCTTCAATCGGACACATTAATTTTAAAACACTGGCGCGCTCATGGAATTAAACTCTGGGAATATTAAAAAGATTTATTAACAATTATATTTATATTTTGATATGTTTATTGTTAACATGTTTTGTACACTTTTATGTTGAAAACGTATATGTTTTAAACCAACTGTTTTTAGTTACAAATGTTATTTTGAATATGACAAAATAATATTGATAGTTGAAATCTTTTCAGATATCAAAATAAAAATTAAAAAAAAATATATAGTCAAGTGAGCCGATAAAATTATTTTATCTAAAAACACAATTAGCCTCTATAATTTTATTAAAAATGCAGAATATTAAAAAAAAACTCTACAAAATAGTCTTGAAATTCTCTCTTCATCTATTTTATAATAATATATTATTATACAGTTAAAATCGGAAATGATATGGTACAGACTGTTACGGATATAAATTTAACCCTCCAAGAGCTAAAGTCGCAATTGCAATCATTATAAATCAGTCTGTATTGCTAAAGTCACATTTGCGACTATTCTAGAGGTTTTTTAAAAAGGGTCTCAAATAGTCATTTTTCATTCAATATGAGAGTTTCCTATAAGGTTTACAGTATAGTATAAAGTTTAAAATTGATACTTTAAAAAATGTAATCTTGGTAGCATTGTAAAGTCAACTGTTTTAGTGCACACATCTGTAGCTGTGCTAGATGCTAGATGTGTTGTTTAAATTTATAATGAACCACAATAATTTATTTGGAAGAAAAGAGTGTTACAGTTTTACATTTTTTGTTCAGCATGAAATTGTACAACTTTTGTATACCTTAAAATTTATACAGTGACATTTGGAAATTATTTTTAGTGAGTGGTTATCTGAAAAATAAATTTTTAATTTTTTAAATGTGCAAAACAAACAGTTGTGAAAATCTAGGATTAAAGGTACGACAATTATATTAAGATTACATACAAAATTCACGCTTTTCTGATTATAATTAAGTATAGGCCTAATAAGTCTATTTTTACTTTTAGAAAGAATTTTAAACATATTTTTTTTAAATAAACATGCACACTGACTTAAAAATGCCTAGCACTGAAGAGTATTATAGAACAGAACAGGACATTTATTGGTCCTGCAGCACATGTACAACATTGCAATAAACTTCGTCACATACAGGATTAATTTATTAAAACCTAAAACTAACATAACAGACCCACGCTTACTAAATCAATAAATTTTAATAAAGACAGCTCTTGGAGGGGTTAAAAAAATGTATGTGCACAAAAATAAAACTAAGTCAAATAAATTTACTATTTAATTTGCGTCCTCACTAGAAACTACACTCTTGAATCACAGTAACATGACAGGGCGCTCACGGAGTCTACTTCCAGAGTCTTTATGCAGACCACTGCACGCACATAAATAAAAAAAATTAAGGGGACGTGAGGTTTGTTATATTTTGCTAGAAAGTGGATAGGGAAATATGGTCAATGCGAAGACTGCCGGTCGTATAAAAGTAATGTTTTTCTACAAAAGTCTAGTGACCCGAAGGTAACCCAAGTGGCCTGATTTGAGGTTAAATAAACAATAGTCTGTATGGTGAATATAAACATTAGTTACGAACAACTGTATAACAAAGCAATAAGTTAAAATATATACAAGTAAAATACAAAAAAGGAAATATTTCTTGACAGGTAGAAGCACTGAATCTCTATTTGAGAAAGCGTTTCCCATGCTGCCAACTAATCCATCAAATGAATATAAAGAAAACAAATTTTACAAAATCCAGTTATAATACGACTGGGCTTAAGCTGACTCACCTGAGGAGGGGAACACAAAACTGCTTTGCACCATTTCGGACTTCCATTATCACAAACACAAAGCGTACAGGTATCAGGGCCCGGAACAAAATGTAGTCCTGGAGCTATGGACCTCCCGTGCAGGTCTGTACATTCTGAGCCACCATTGATACCTGAAAATGTACAAATACTTTTGTTAATCTTGACATAATGACGCACTATACATTATGTCTGGTATCTTGACTTTTCACAATGATTGAAAAATGTTTCACCTCTTGTTTAAAGGATAGTCTGTTTTGAATAACTTGGTGGTTTTCAAATTGTGATGACATTAGCCTTTAGCCTTTTCTCCAATATGTCAGCTAACTTTAATTTTTTTAAAGGAAATGTTGACTTTGTATAGGAATTTTATATGTAATTTAAAGACTTTCCAACTCTTTGCATTTTTTTTATAAACCTAACAATTTTCGTGTTTATTGAACTTGAAATTTGGATTTTCGAAAGGCTATAGCAAGTTGGAGGGTAGAAGCTACAAAGTAATTCCCGTTTAAAAGATGCTTGAAATGACACGGATTATCAAGTCCCAACATAAAAATTACAAATTAAAAACATAATATTTCAATGGCCAGTCGAGAGTTATCGGTGTAAAACTTATAAACTGACTATAGCCAATTAAAATAAATTTGCTTCTTAAAAAAATTCAAAATTTCAAGTCCAATTTAGGCCTACACAAAAACTGTAGCCTAAATAAAAAAATGCAAAAAGTTTAAAATTACTTATAACATCCAAAAAGATTACAAATGGAGGTTTCTATTAAAAAATTTAAAGTTAGCCGCCATATTTTTAAAATGGCTGATGTTATCATTTTGAACACCACCATGTTATTCAAAATAGACAATCCTTTAAAACATTACGTTTAACACTAGATTACTTATTTCAAAATTTTGTCACGGGATTACTTATGTATAGCCTAATCGTAAATATGACTACCAACAAAAAATTTTTTTTACTGTACTAAAATAACTCTGTAATTATTTTTTTAAATTGTAATTGTATCCTAGCATATTTTAGGGATATATGTTTTTTTTAAACGTTATACATCAAACTATTCAAACAACTATACATCAACTATTTTTTTTTAAATTAAAAAAGCAGACTACTTTTTATTTAAAAATAAAAAACAAGAAATTAAAAAAAAAATTAAAAATTGTATACCAATTTTTTATATATTTTTTTAACACATAGGCTACTTAAAAAAATGCTTGAGTTGTACTACATTATTTTAGTAAAATTCAAAAGTTTTTTTCTCTATGGGTTTGGTGGATTAATTAAAAAGTTACACTGTCACTTTGTATCGTCAAATTGACTAGGCCTAAGCGAATTCAAGAAAATAAAGATGCGTACTACTTGCAACAAGAAAACTGTGCAACTGACATCTGCGGTTGGAGGGAGGGGGAGGTACTGGGAGAGGGTTAACACTGGGGAGGGGTTAAGAACACACACATGTTTTGTCAGATACTGCGATTTCGCAAATGGTGCACCGTCATTTTGACGACACATAAGTAATCTAGGGTTAACTGGTTTGTTTTAAACAGACCCTACACTAAACTGTAAAATCTTCCGACTGAAGTGGTCGATAATTAAACAGCCAAGACAGTCATTTCATAGACAGTCTACGCGCTGCGTGTAGCCTGTGTTAATATGTAGCATAGGGAACCACTAGCCACTTGTGTATTATACTGTACATTAACTGAACATGTTTTAATATTTATTAATTATTTGTTGAAGTATTAATAATTTATTTGTTTTCAATTCTTTTTGTTTACTTCGTTCTTCAAAAGAAACTACTTAGGCCTACAAACAACAAACTGTATTTAACTGAGTCTATCCCGTTATAGATTTTGGAAAACAAAACAGAAGATTGCACATTTTAATCGTGGACCTACTTAAATCAATGATTTTAAATTCAATCATTTAGGCAAAACAATTTTAAAATTTACTACATTTTTCATCGTCAGTAGGCCAGTATTTTAAAATTATTGTAATAGAATTTCAAACTTTTATTATAAAATAGCAACAATTCATACCAAGAGTCCACAATAGTTAGTGATAGTTTAAAATATAGTTTATGCAGGGCTACATTTTAAACAATTTCTAATCTCAAAGCTGATCATATAAAATATCAAACGCAAAAAGAGCAGTGAATAAAATGAAGTGTTTCTAGAACCTAAGAAGTTTCATTTCTATCGTGCGAGAGTCGAACCCCGGACCCTCAGATGCACTTGAACAACCTTGTGAAGGCCATGATACATTAAAAATTTACCTATATAGGGTAGTATATAATAAATTATATACATAGCTTTAAAAACTGGAAACACAGGCCACTGTGACATGTACCCACAGAATATTGAATATAATAGAAGCGGCATAGGGTAAGAGGATGTGAGTCAATTCCCGCTCTCTAACCCCCACTCCTTTGCCCTCAATAACACATCCTTCCGCAGTTTAACACAGTTAACCTACACCTTCCACGTTACATCAGAACTCCCCACGTGTGTTTATGTTACTCCTTGTTTAGTCTTTGATATTGAAGTTTCTTTTTTTTGTGTTTTGTTATTTTTGTATGTTATAATGCCTTGTTGTGTGGCCTTTGGTTGCAGCGTGAGAGAAGCGGATAAAACAGTTAGCACTCCGATAACTTTTCATCGGTATACTAATATTATAAAGAGGTAAAATTGTTTTGTTTGTTTGTTTGTTTGTATGTAGGGGATAATCTCTGGAGCTACTGAACATTGAAAAAATAGTTTTACTAATAAAAAGCTACACTATCCCTGAGTAAACAATCTAGAATTCATTTTGATAAAAGCCTTTTTTATTTCAATATATTTGTAAATTTAGTCGGAAAAAAATCTTAGGTTAGGCCTAGACTGATGAACGATCACATGTATTTACATGTATTACCATGGCAACCAATTGAATAAAATAACAGATAAAACATCTGATTCAAACTGTGAAGCAATTATTTAAATTTCTATTAAATTGTAGACCTGAGCTAGCTGGTTCTTTTAACCTTTATTATAACTGCTGTTATAAAATATACGAAATAATTTGATTTGAACATCTTTATTTACCATCTTAGCTTTGGGGTAATTTATATTATTATAAAGAGGTCAAATTCTTTTGTTGATTTGTTTTTATGTAGGAAATAATCTCTGGAACTACTGAACCGATTGAAAAAATAGTTTTACTAATAAAAAGCTGCACTATCCTTGAGTAACATAGGCTAGAATTATTTAGATTTAAGATCTAAAACAATAAAAATTGTTATATTTTCCTTAAACAGTTAGTGAGCTGAAAATTTGTACATTTATATTTTACAACATACATAAAAAAAGTATCATAAATTGACATTTTGTCGCGTGCTGCTAAGGGGTGAAAATGTAGTAAAAATTTTGACTGTTATACTTTCCTTAACACTAGAGAATAAAGCCTTAATAAATTAAGGAATTTAAAAATAAGAAATCACTATGTGACATCCTAATTACAATAAATAAGACATATTAGAATTTAATAGTAGGGCCTATTTATATAAAATAACCTGTTTGCATTTGCTTCGACGCGAGTCACCGCGGGTGTTGGCGATCGAAGCGAGCAGAGGGTAAAACATCTAGTTTTAAAAAGAGCCCACTAGTTTTAAGTAATATTATTACATTTCACTAGTACTATTTTTGATTTAGTATTGGCGATTCTTTTATTCGATGGTACGCTTTAATCTCCTAAATACACTCACTTCCCCTGTTTTACTTGTGTTAGGTTTTTTTATAATTTGTCTATACTTAAATACCTATTATTATTATTATTATTATTATTTAGGGGGTTTATGTGATCCACCACCGGGACCCACTGCACCTAAACCATGAGGTCCTCTGTGCCCCATGTCCAGGCAGCAGTTCACATCAAACCCGCCCTTTTTGCGAAACGAAGGAGTCCGTGGGGGTCTTACTCGATCGTATATGACTGGTGTCAGGGTATCCTTGTCCCAGATATTTCTGCCTCATTGATGTGAGGGCATCACATTCGCATAGAACGTGGAAAGAAGTTTCCTCCTTCTCTCCACACCTTCGACATAATGGGTTGTTCTCCAGCCCCATTAGGTGGAGGTGCCTCCTCAGAGAGTTGTGTCCCGTCAGTAGACCGACCAACAATCTCACTTCCGGCCTGCCAAGACCCAGCAGTGTTCTGCTTAGGTGTCCATCCAGGCCATCAATGAAGTCGTGTGCCTGTCTCTGACCTCTTACCGTCTCTCTCCATCTACGCAAGTGTCCTGATTGAACATTTTTTCTTACACTTTCTTTCCCATAGCCTCTTGATATTCCTATCATTGGTTCTGGGCCCATCGGAGGAGTTTCTGCTCCTCTCTTAGCCAGTTTATCTGCTATTTCATTCCCTTCCACTCCTTCATGTCCAGGGACCCAAACAAGTCTTACTTGCCTACTGCTTGACAACTTATCCAGCAGTAATTGGCATTCCCAAACCAGTTTTGATGTTGTTTTTGTAGCTATAATTGCCTTTATAGCCGCCTGACTATCAGAACATATCGCAACATCTGTGCTCATGCTTCCTGATTCCAGTATTCGTTTTACGCATGCAAGTATTGCGTATAACTCCGTTTGGAAGACCGTAGAGTATAGTCCCAGCGACATAGAGTATCTTCCCTGGGTGTACGGTCCTTTATGCATGTACATTCCGGCTCCCGTACCTTTGTCTGTTTTAGACCCGTCCGTGAACCAGATTTGTCCATTTCCAAAATCTACTTGTTTCCGTAGCCACTCTTCCCAAGCCGGAAAAATAGCCTCCAATTTGCTATTGAAATTATACTTAGGAGTCATGTAGTCTGTACCGGCTTCCAGCATCGGATCCCACTCCAGTATCTTGTTCAGACACTCACCGTGTCCATTTCTTGCAAGAGATGTTGACGAACTCCCTCCTGTTTTCAATCTCATTGCGGCCTTACTAGCCTCCCCCTGTACCATGAGGTCCAGAGGTGGGAGGTCCAACAGGATTTTCATGGCCGCTGTGGGGGTAGTTCTCATGGCTCCCGTGATTCCAAGGCAGGCCATCCGCTGTACTTTATTGAGTTCTTTTTTTGCCCATTCCTTCCTGGTAGCAAGCCACCAGACTATAGAGGCAAAAGTTAGAGAGGGTCTTATTATAGTAACATAGAGCCAGTTCATCATCTGGGGCCGAAGCCCCCATGAGATTCCAATCGCTCTCCTGCATGCCCAGAAAGCGTTACACGCTTTTGCTGCCTTTCTTCTTATGTGTTCACTCCAGATCAGCTTTGTGTCTAGGGTGACACCTAAGTATTTTGTTGTTTCGGAGCATGTACAGACCATCCGTCCGACGTTTCCTAGTAAAGAGAATGAGATCTGTTTTCCCTGGGTTTACAGCTAGACCCATTCTCTCACACCAGCGTTCCAACCATTTGAGTGAGCTTTGGACGATGTCAGATACAGTCCCTGGGAATTTGCATATGTCGTCCGCATAACCTTGGGTATAAACTCCTCTCTCATTTAGTCCCACAAGCAGATCATCCACTACCATAGACCATAAGAGAGGTAAAAGAAATCCCCCTTGGGGGCATCCACGCGCAACCTCAATTCTAATTTCACTACTGTTTAATTGTGAGATCGCCATTCTATTTTCAATATAAGCTTTTATCCAGCGGGTGATAGTGTGTTCTACCCCCCGCTTGATTAATGCGTCTGTCATGGATTTGAAGGAGGTATTGTTAAACACCCCTTCGATGTCCACAAAAACTCCCATCGCAAGTTCTTTCTGCTCAGCACCTTTTCCACCCTGGCTACCAGTTGGTGGAGTGCTGTTTCGACAGATTTGCCTGCAATGTATGCATGTTGATTTTTATGAAAAGGATTTGCAGCCACTGCTCCATCCCTTATGTATCTATCTATCAGTCTTTCCAACGTTTTGAGTAGGAATGATGTTAAACTAATAGGTCGAAAGTCTTTTGGATTACTATAAGTTCCTTTCCCTGGTTTAGGGATGTAAACTACTTTCGCTAATCTCCATGACCTAGGTATGTGTCCTAGAGCAAGAGATGCCCGGAATACTTTTATTAGCCATGACACCAGCTTATCTCCGTCCCTCTGAAGAAGAGCTGGGAATATTCCATCTGGTCCTGCACTTTTAAAAGGGTCAAAGGACTTTATTGCCCATTTGACCCTGTTACCAGTTATTATTTTCTTTAACATTTCCCAGTCAACCTTCCCTGTCACATCCGGGATGTTTCCTTAAATACCTAAATAAAATATGTAAACATAAATACAATTTCAAAAAGTTCATTTTTTTATGAAACTTACCCTTATACCAATAATGTTATGTTAACTACTTATAAACATTCGGACAATGAAGTAAAACAAAATGAATAAAACTAAATTGTTGCGTTTCTAATATTTATTTCACTTAAACTTTCACACGGTGGACCATGGTTTAAGTAAGTTATTTACAACACTGTTATTGGTGAAACCTTGGTTCACTACTAAATAACGATAATATCAAAATCGTAATAAATGTGTTTTATTTATTTTGTTCATTGTCCGAATATTAATAAGTTTCACAACATTCAGAATTCATTAAAACAATTATCAATGTAATTGCATTAATTAGGTCTAACTGGCAACTATTTGGGCTTAAGCCCTTGTACGCTTCATTTGCACAAAAAAAAAAAACACATTCCACAAAACTCATTATGAGAGCAAAACAGTAACAATTCATCAGAAAAGGGTAATTGAGAAAGCGCTTGTGAAGGAACTGAGAGGGCAAGAGAGTGGGGAAACAGCTAGGAGGTTTGACTCACATCACTCCACCCCGCCCGGCCATCGGTGCCGGTTCTACCATATTACATGTTCTGTGCATGTACCTACAACAAATATATAATAGGCCTACATCAAATTACCCAGAGGTATACCATTCATTACACTGAAACTGCTCTATCCTATACTTGTAGTAATATAATTTTTATTACTTATTAATATGTAACATGTAATACTATTACTCAATTTAAGGCCTATCATAACACCAACAGGATGTTATTGTTTGCTTATTAATCTATTATCAATGTTTACATTGCAGTCTACAAAACTGTAAATATACTGTTTGGAACCTTCAAATATATTCAAACAAACTCCTTTACATTTTCATAATTAGGCCTATATAGTTATGTAGACGGTTGATTTTAATATTTGAGAGGACCTTATAGTAAAAAATATGAATTTTCTTTTGCAGTTTTGATTATTCTACTCTTCTTTTGACGTGTAATACATTTGTCACACATCTTCATTATAATGTAAACTATACTTTGTCAGTTCATCCTCAGCATGTACTCTGCCCCAAAGGGCAAATACTTACCATGGGACAGATACAAAAGTACGTACTTACTGTGCCTGAGGCCATTATATATCGGACCAGAATTTGCTCAAAAATGCCTGCACGGACAAACCCAAATGATACGATTTCCACTGATGACCCAAGGTAGAACTCCATTTTAATGACAATAAAAACACACAATGTTTAGGGTTTCGCCAGCTTAACACACACTAAGGAAAATATAGAAAACATTTAGGGAAAATGTTAGTAAATTGTAAGGATAAAATAGATAACACGCAAAGAAGGGGTGTTTATAAACTGATATATAACATTTGTAATACAGCTTATGTAGGCCAAACAGGCCGTAGTTTTAAATATAGGTTAAGTGAACAGAAAAGAAGTTGCCGATTGGGTCATAAAGACTCTAGTTTTTTCAATCATTTTAAAAATCATTTAATGACAGATTTTTTCAATAATGTTAATTTTAAGATTTTACATGTCGGTCAATGAAAAAAAATCGGAATTAAATTCATTAAGAATATTAGCAATTAAGAAATTATTTTGTAAAGACTACAAGCTTGTAACAAATGATCTGTTAGGATTCATGTCAAACTCACCCATGCTTAAACCATTGTCTCCCACCACACCCTTTCCCTTTGTTGCCAAGTAACTGTTCTCTGTTATAATGTGTGTGTGTGTATATATATATATATAGGCCTATATATCTGTTTTCTATATATTCCTTAGTCCGTGTTAAGCTGCCTTGTCCATGGTCGGCAAGACGCAATACATTTTTTAGAATTTAGGCCTACTGAAAATTGTGTTTGTATTTTCATTAAACCCAAATATGAGTCTTTTATCAGCAATACCTGAACCAGATATGCTGCTGGAATGTTTTAGTG
This sequence comes from Philaenus spumarius, assembly GCA_018207615.1. NCBI lineage: Eukaryota > Metazoa > Arthropoda > Insecta > Hemiptera > Aphrophoridae > Philaenus > Philaenus spumarius. Next base: position 148,162 of record JAGFPH010002104.1, on the reverse strand, counting down.
TGTTCAACAGGAATTGTTTACAGTTTTTTTTTTCAAAAAAAAAATCATATTTACTGATACACAGGTGCATTTTTGAAGTTATACTTCTTTGCGCCCGTTAGACACTTTGGGATGGGATGTTGGTCGAGAAACCGCGTCACGCTGAAAA
>JAGFPH010002104.1:133368-148004 GCA_018207615.1 Philaenus spumarius | reverse complement strand
ACACTTTGGGATGGGATGTTGGTCGAGAAACCGCGTCACGCTGAAAAGTAAGAACAAATTTTTAAGAACTATCGATTAATCGACAGTAGGGTCACCGAATCCACAATATATAATTACTGATAATGATAATATAGGTGTATAATATAATAATGAAGTCACGTATAATATATTGAAGATAAATATATTGAATAATATTGAAAAATGTCTTATATTTCATTTATATATCCTGTCTGTTTGTGTGCGTGAGTGGGTGTATGAGAATGGCCAAAGAAGTATAACTTCCACCGTGTGGTCCGACGCACACCCAATTTTTTTAATAAAGCTCTTGAGTCTATAAATTAGAGTCTTAATTCAAAGTCTTGTGAATATCGATGTTGACATTGAAGGTAAACATCAGTTTTTTTTTGTTTTTTTTTGTCAATGCTCAATCCCTACTAACAATATCTAACTTTAAAAGATAAATTCAAATTGTACTAAAATTTTAATGAAATAAAAACATTAGGCTTATAAACCCAAATAGTGGTATAAATTACACTATCCTAATTTGGAACCGAAGCCTTAGTAACTTTCCTGTCAACCTTTCTGATAAACATGTTTTTTTCTCATCAGTTTTAATGTTCTGATATGATTGAGTGGTAATCTTTGCCCTACGACCCACATCTCAAAGGCTGTATACTGTTCAACAATCTTCAAATGAAATTAAGTGCTCAAAACATCAAGCAATTCAAACACAATCTTATTCAATTCATAAAAAAAACATGCCTCCTTGATTGTACCAGTTATTTGTTACATTCTAAGATATAATTTTTGGAGGAATTACTTATTGGTCGGAATAAAAAATGAACTCATGATTTTTAAGATTTATTAACCAGCACTTCCAGAAGTTTAAAAAATATTACTAAACTGTTAGGCTATTAGTTATCTCATAAATAATTTGACAAGTAATTGTTTGTTGTCATCAAATATTAATCAATAGATTGAATTATCTTCGTTCAGCAAACAGTTTTATAGGTTTGGCCTAAACATTAATAATAATAAAGAATTTATTTCCTGCGAGTCATAATATCAGCACTAACATAATGCACAACCATACATACGTGAAAAACTAAAAATACATCTTGATAACATATTTTTTTTTTTTTTTTTTTTGCTTAGGGCCTATAACTAAATACATTAGTACAATATTTATTAAGAAATTAAGATACCGGTATGTACAATTTTTTTTCCTACACTTTATTGTGAAAGCTTTAAAAATTTAAGGAAATTAAGTAACCCTGTTGGCGAAGCCAGTTTTGGGGTTTATCAGCACAAATTTCTTACAAATATTTTTGAAGAACAGAAGGTTACCAACATTATTTATATCAATATTTAACATTTAGTGATCTCCGCTAAGGCCTGTATATCTACCTCCAACTAAACAGGCGCACAAGAGAGATCTTTAGTATTTTCAAATCCAAGAAGCCAGCTATTTAAGTTATTTAAAAAAGTTTAACTCCATAAATTGTTTTTATATTAGTTGGCAAAGAGATAAAGAAATTAGGTGCCTGGTATAGAAAACATTTGTGAAACATGGTTAGTTTGACTTTGGGTAAGATAGAATACCGCTCCCTAAGCTTATTCTGTTTATTCGATTTCGCATATCTATCTTTACTTTCATAGCAACACTTAGAATGTCATACACATATAACCTTCACAAAAATAAAATTTTCAACTGCCTAAATAAAGGTAAGGAATGCTCTAATTTTGATTCATATAAAATTGATCTAATTATGTGTTTTAAAACATATTAAACATTAATATGATACCGGACATGCCAAATGTCTTAACTATTTTATAGCCTAATTTCGAGGATAGCCTAATTTTTATCTCAATTCATACTAGTTAAAATAGAAGGATGAAAAAAAGCTTTAAATAGACTTTGACGTTTGTTATCTACAGAATGTAACAAAATTCAGGTCCATATGTACACGGTTCATCAAAATCTATCAAACGGCATATGTTCCAGTTTTTGAGACTGTCACCGGATTTGTTCCAGTGTCCCGAGAAGGCTTTTTGCGACATAAATTTCTGGTTTCAGTAAGCATTTTAAAAGTCTGAGGATAAAAGTTTTGCGGAAGAGAAATTTCACACTGAAGCTTCACTTGCAGATAGCGGACAACAATCTAAAACGAAACCCATATCAAGGTCAGTGTCTTTTTTAGCATTTCAGCCTATTTTATTGTTCGAATACTTAGTTGCACCGTGTGAGTATACAATACCAATAAAAAATTATAATTTCAAGAAAAATGTTCTAAAGATTAAACTTTTATCAAAAGGGGGAATGAAAAGTAGCCGTTTCGTTCTTCCTGCAACAGCTTCATTTCAGTAGGTCTAAGTCACAACAACGATATGCCTAGAGCTGATTTATTATTCAACTTAGAAACAAATAAAACAAAAAAGTACACAATTCTTAAAACATCATGTTATAATTATTTTTCTTTGAGGCACTTTGATCGGGGTAGATTTGATGCACAAGCAGTAGGGAATGTCACAAATGTTTTTACATACATAATAGAAAGTTGACAAAAATATCAAGTGATAATTTTTTTAAACATTTGTGGGAGAGGACCCTTGAAGCTCCTTTTTCTTAGTGGGGGTTCATACCCCTCCAGGCCATTTCATGTACAAGTGCCCCGGTTCACTCACCAAAAATATGACAACAAAACTAGTCACAACATGTTTTTTTTACATGGAACTAAGATTATATTTCATATTCCTATTGTTTCTAAAAGAAAAATTTGTATTTAAAAAATTAAAGAAATATAGGCCTATCCATTGTTGAATTATAGGCTAAATTAGCCTATTACAAATTAGTGAATTTTAATGTTATTTACTAAAAAAAAAGTGATTTGGGCCTAACACAAACAAAACCTACAGGTACTTGAAGAAACATTGATGTTTTACAAATTGATTTATTCGGTTATTATTGATTTTGTTTCAAAATGCTTAACAGTAAGACAATTTTACAAATATTTCAAGAACTTATAATTTTTATTCAATACAATAAGCCGTTTTGGGTTAACTTATATTATAGGCTATATAATAGGGCTAAATTGTAATCCTACTCCTCCACACCCTTTAGTGGCGTAGCCTATAGAATGTGTGATACTCTGTTTCAAGTTAGCAGAGCTAAATATATAGGTCTACTTTAGCTGATATCATTTGTACAAATAATGTATTTATTATTAAAGATGGAATAAAACAGATTGTAAAAATAAAATAATTCAACCATACAGCTGAACCACTGCTGTGAGTAAAGCAAACTTCCAAAATTAAGTTGATATTTTTTTGGTTTTAATTATTTGGGAAATTACTATACAGTAGAACCCCCTCGTCCGCCCTCGGCTGGTCCGCCGCTCCGGTTAATCCGACCGTGCTCGAGCCAAAATTAGTGACTTACATCCCATCGCGCCATTTGATTTTGTTGCGAATTTAGTCACTAAAATTAATTTGAAAAACATACATTTGTTTTAATTACTAAAATCCATTTTAATGTAATTTACCATTTAATGTGTTCTGGTGAGCATGATCAAGGTGCTCAATGTACTAGACTCCCGACCTTAGGTCTTACCATAAGGGTCACCGCAATAGCTCATCTTTCCTATGGAAATTTTCAAATAACAATCGCCTGAATAAGCTTACCTCCCAGTATGATAGCCCTAATTCATAAAGGTATTGTAGCCTATACAATCATAGAAGAAGCTTTTTTACATTATCAGCTGTATAGACTTTATAGTAACTTAAAACAAAGATTTCCTCGCAGGCTGGGATTGCTCTATTTTAACCCTCCCAGTGGCAGACTGCCCAAAGTGACGTTCTCTCAGGCGCAAGATGCAGCTATTTCGACAATTAGCGAGAATTTGCATACATTTACATTTTCGATTAATTAATTCACTTAGAATTATCCAATCGTAATAAAACCGGCACCGTTGGAAAGAAAATGAATTAAACTTTAATTTTTGTATTTAAAACTTTTTCGTAAAACGTATACAGTAGAACCCCTCTTAACCGGCCTCGGATCAATCGGTCCTCGGCTTAACCGGCCTATTTCAAGAAACAACAAAATCAAATATATTAACTGGCCGAAGTCTCAAACATCGATTATTTGACGGACATTTCGGGATGACGCAATGTTATTTGTGCTACTGTATGTGTTAATGTTGTGGCAGGGAAAAGGGGGGAGGAGGAGCGTAACAAAGGAAGCCGCCTTGTCGATTGATTCTTGCCGCGGAAGCAAGAGGGGGGGGATCAAATCTTGCTTCCCACGGCAACTGTATTATTTTTTCTTGGAATCAATTAACCAAGCGGCATCCTTTGTTTCTCTTTCTTCATCTGTTTATTTCTCGCAACCATTTCTGAATTTCGTGAGAGCAAAAGTGCTTGAAAACAGGAGGGGAGAAAAGGAGGCGAGGGAAGTTAAAATGTTTACATGTAATTTGTTAGTGTTTGATTGTGTGTGTATGTACAGTACATACAATAAAATCAGTTGCAATAACGTCTTATTTCCTTTATTATTTATGAAATATGTACTGTAGGTTATTTTTTAACTAAAATCTATTTTTTACGGGAACCTCGGATCAACCGGCCAAACTCGTAACCGGCCAGGGTCTCGGTCCTGACCTGACCGGTTAAGAGGGGTTCTACTGAATTTACATACGTAATCATCGTTTCAATATTGTAGAATGTCAAACAGCTGTTTTCCGTGCGACATCGGGATGTTAAGAACGTAAAAACTTCATCATTTTCAACGGTCTGCAACTCCTCACAGTTAACAATTGTCACAAAGATCATCACAGAATTGGATTCATTAGACTTTTATCTTTCAAGTGGTATTTTTAAATCATCTGTGACTAGATTAGTTTATGAGATCTAGAATTTAGAATAAAGGCTTTTATTGGTCCAAGATTGGGCCAATAAGGAAGCATTTTGTAAATCGATTTTTACTATCAGAAATCGATTTATTCGTAAGATGTTTAATATACTGTTTTAAAGAGAAAATTCCAACGTTTATTCTATGTTCAGTTCAAATAATTTAGGTGAAATTTAGTTGGCACAGACATAATGTAAATGAAGCGGTCTATAGCCTAAAAACCATTTTACACTCTGATCTAAAAGCGTTCACTGTAAGTTTTATTCGTCTTGATATTTTAGTGAATTGAAAGTGTTTATAGTTTATAAAATAGTGTTATATTGTGTTTTAGTTATAAATAAATAAGTGTAGATTGTGTTTGAGTGAAATTAGGCTTATAACAGTGTTCTAATAAAACAGTAAGTGAAGAAATAACACTAGGTTTTTAGCCTAGAAATAAGGTTTTAGGTCAAATTGCCGCTTTGATATTTTGATTTTTCATTACAAAATGTAAAGTTATTTGAAACTGGGTAGAATGCTATTCGATTCTACATTTCATTCTCGAATTTTTGGTATAAAAAAAACATTGTTTGAAGTAAAAAAATTTTAGGCCTAGTCACTTTGAACTTAGTCTGATTTGCAGGTTATGTAGTAAAAACATTCAAAGTGTTATTTTGAACTAAATCATTGTGAAATTGAAATATATTTTTACATATTTCTATTTAGAACTAAATTATAAAACTTTTTTGTATTTTGAAAAAAAATACAAAAATGTTTTACTATTTTTTATGTAGGCATAAAATTTTTTTTTTTTTTTTCCTTCCGTTATTAAACATTTTTTGCTTTCTAAGCTAATAACTTTCACAATTTCAAAAGAAACTAATTTTTAGTGGCATATTTGAATTCTTTGAAGTTTCTTCTATAAAAAAGCTATGGAACACTTTTGGATTGGAGTTCATTTACTATTTTTAGCGAATTTTTAAAAATATGCTTGCAAAACGCTAAAAACAGGCTTTTCAATTTTAGCTTTAACCATGCCACTTGGATGGTTAACAAACTTCCAGAATTTGTAGTGAAACAACAAATTTAGATTAGCTACCAAATTTAAAAATAGCCTACTAATTAAATGTTGTCTGATTCCTTCTTTCTACTATGTGAATAAATGTTATTTTTAATTTCTATTTAGGCCTACAATCAGCATAGTCCAAATTTTTATGTTTAGGCGATACATTTTTTATCATTATATTGCAGGCTATTTTAAGAATAGGCCTAGGCCTATATAAAAATTTGATAAAAATATAATATTAAATGTTGCTTCTAATCAAATAAAATAAACGGTACCAGGAACTGGCACATACTTTCTCACAAACACATTTAAATTACTAAACAGATTCACTGTGACTTGACTTGTAGGGTGGGGTAGGAGAGTTTTTTATTAAAGTTGGAGATTAACTAATAAATATTATTATTATTATCTAGAGAGAAAACTATTCGATCGATTTCGAAAAAATTTGCACCAAACTCGTCAATTAGGTCTTTATAGATGCACGTAAAAAGGTTTTGAAAATTTTTTTAAAACAACCCACTTTATGGCCAAAAAACCCCCAAAAATCAGTTATTATTATTATTAGCTAAACGAGAATTTTTAGAAAGATGCGGGTTTTGTATATGGTAGGGCACATTAAAGGCTACAAATAAGCCAAATTTTATCAAAATCGTTAGAGCCGTTTTTTTATAAAAAAATAATAACTGATTTTTTTGGGGGGTTTTTGGCCAAAAAGGGGGTTGTTTTTCAAAATTGTTCAAAACCCTTTTTCGTGCATCTATACAGGCGTACTGGACATGTCTGGTGCAAATTTGGTTGAAATCGATCGAATAGTTTTCTCTCTAGCTTTGTATACATACAGACATACATACAGACAGACATTTTGTAAAAACCACTTTTTTGGACTCAGGGAGTCCCAAAACGGATATTTCCACAAAAATCTCAACATCGATTTTTTTTGCGATCACTATAAATACTTTCTCTATACTATAGTATAGTGAGAAAGGAAAAATGTACCGTATTTTTGTAATTTATAGCCTATATATTTTTACAGTGTATTTGTAATAATATTGTACTGTGTTATTTGTCGATGGTCATAAAAAAATGCATTTGTAGGGTGTACAATAAATTAAATGTAGGCCTATATCTTTTATTTAATATTATCCGAAGAATTACTGTATGTCAACATTTAGTGTGTCAATATAGTTGTAAACCATTTATTCGGCCTGAAAACCATGCATAATTATAAATAGCATGTATTCACCTCAATCTGCTCTCAAACAGTAGCAATGTGCATAGGTTGGTACCACTACTCACTTTCCTAAAAAAAATAGCTTATCAATCAGGTCTTATAATCTCATTAGGGAGGTCTATTCGAAAATGTTATTGATAATAATATCTACATTTTATTCATAACAGATCCTAAACCTGATCTGAAGATCTTTAGGAAAGTAAGGCTAAGGCCATACCGGAGTAGACTAGCTTGGTGGCTGGAGACTTGCGAGTTTTCCTAGTTGTAAACACAGCCCTCGTGGGTCGTCTAGTAACTACAGTTTGTTCCGTAGTTGTACAATGCAGTTGCCACCCTACTACTAGATGAAGCAACAGTCGAGTTTGTTTTATAGGTGACTAGCCAGGTGAGTCACTATGTACCCATATGCTAGTGTCGCCGTTCTCAAATGTTCTAGACTGTTCGTTTTCTTAGGTGACTAGCCAGTTAAGTCACTATGTAACTATGTGCTAGTGTGGCCGTTTCGAATGTTCAAGGCTGTTCGTTTTCTTAGGTGACTAGCCAGTTGAGTCACTATGTAACCATGTTCTAGTGTGGCCGTTCTCGAATGTTCTAGGCTGTTCGTTTTCTTAAGTGACTAGCCGGGTGAGTCACTATGTAACCATGTGCTAGTGTGACCATTCTCGAATGTTCTAGACTGTTCGTTTTCTTAGGTGACTCACCAAGCAACTTGGATTGTCACTAGTCACCTAGCTTGTAACCTCCGGTGTGGCCTTAGCCTAACAAGTGATTCGGTACCAACTTATATGCTTACGGTACTACAATTTTTTTAGGTAAAACCAAACCGTAATAAAAGATGCAGTGGAAATCTAAAATTTCCCCAAATGTCACATTTGTAGCTTGAAGTCCACATAAACTTGCGAGGACAGGTAAGTAGGCTAAATTTACTGTACAACCCTTGGTTGATATTTTTGCAGACGACAGACAACCTTGTTTCATATTCTACTGTTAAATATTGAATACAGGTAAACATACTGTGACTAAAGACTATAGGCCTAAGTTAGAACTTCAGGCTATTATTTTTTTCATTCTTGCATTTCTGTTGGCGTAGGGTCGTGTAGTAAATTATTGCGGGAATAGGCCAAGTGCTCAAACCTCTATATAGTTTTCAAATCAGAATTGTAACTGACCCTGACATAACCTAGTGCACATACTGGCTTCTAAATGACAATAATATATTATTTGAACTGATAAGAAATTACTAAGGTCTAAGTCGAGGCCTAGATTCAGATTTTTTAAAGACTACTAATAACAATATTCATAGGTAACAATATATAATAGTCATTAGCATGATTGATAAGAACAATTAAATAACTATGATTTCCCTGTATTTCGTATTAAGATAACAAAAATTTAATTTTTCTTATCTGTAAAGTATGAAGATAATAAATCAAAACATTTAAAAATACAATCATGGCCTAGCTCGTATTATTTATTCTTCATAAAAATAACACGACAGGCCTGTATAATTAAAATTCTTGCTAAGTCTTGTAAAATAATTTGTCTACATAACTACTTATTATAATTAATTAAAATGAAAACAGGTGGTGCCTAGGAAAACCATTGGAGCAGGTAGGCTATAAGGCAAGCTCCCGGGAATCGGACTTACCAGATATTGTTAAAGAATATGTAAATCCAAGTAGTGCAAAACGCCTATACATCTTCACGAAGTAGTAGACTTCATTACGAGAAACAATATCTCATACATAAGTATATTGTGAATGAAAATATTGTTAATTAACAACATTCTACAACAAAACAACACAATAACTGAACTGGTAACTGGCTGCAACAACTGACAGGACGATCGATTAGTAAACAGCGCTGTCTGCTGGCATAGGAATAAAGCAACTGGTCATTGCCCCACTGCTCTCGTCACTGTAGAAACTAGAAACCCCTCCCACTTTTTAAATCTGAAAAATTATTGCTCATTTTGATTAAGTATATAAACAAACTATAAAGACTATTTTTATTATCAGTTACTAGTTGTAGTTACTAGCTGGTGCTAGCGGCTCCACTGGCAGATATGATTAAATAAATAAAAGGACTATCAGGTAAATATTGTGCCTTACCATTACACGTACTGTAATTAAAATAAACGGTACTGTATCAGTTAACTGACACAAACTTTCTCCCAACTTACTGTAGTCAAAATAATATTGTTTTCAATCATTTTATTTATTACTTTTTAGAACAAAACAATAATATTCTACCTACGTCAATTGTATAAAAAAATTATTGTCCTAGGCGGGATTCGATCGCGCGACCTTTGAATTACTGGCCGTGATCGCTACCATGGTGCTACCCCGTGCGGCCGCCACCGCGATGCTAGATTGACAACATAAACTTGTTTATTTTTAAACATTTCCCCATAATTATAAAACGCCGAAGTTTTGATAAAAGCGGGTGGTGTCATTTTGTTTGGCATCTTAAGCACTATAAATACTGAAAATTTGATCAAAATCGTTAGAGCCGTTTTTGAGAAATTTGCATTTTTGTCGTTTTTTATGGGTTTTTAGGGGTAAATTACCCTTAAAAATTAAAAATTCCAAAAAATGAAAAAAACGCCTGGAGATATTAGGGTTTAGTACCTACGTACCAAATTTCATGAAAATCGGACCAATAGTGTCCTCTCTGGTCGTGTATACATACTGACAGACTGACAGACAGACACCACTCTAAAAACACTTTTTTGGGTTCAGGGAGCACCAAAACAACAAATTCCACTAAAAATATTTTTGGGTTCAGGGAGCATCAACACAGATAATTGCACTAAACCATTTTTTGGGGTTCTGGGAGAACCAAAACGGATAATTCAACTGAAAATTCAAATTCGAACATTTTTACGAAAACAATACTTTCTCCATATACTACGTATAGGGTGGAGAAAGTAAAAAACGACTTTAGATCCGAGTTCCATGGCACAAAAACGTACAGTGAGTTTTCCCAAATCTATGTAGGCCTACCTCGTTTAGGCCTACGTAAACGTGAGTTAAGCACCAACAAAGACTAAAAATCACGTTTTCAACCAATTTGTTACGCATAACCCAAGAACGAACATAAAATTTACAAATCAGGTTTTGAAGTGTAGGATTTAACATTAATTATGAGTAGGCCTACAACAGTTCACATAATTGCATAGCCTACAGTTTTGAAATATATTTATAGGTTAAAACCAGCGTAGGGTATACAGTAAATTAAAACACAGATGATCTTATCAAAGTGTTAAGCTTTTGATCCAAATCAATTGTTCTATTTACAAGTGTCGCGTGTCACGTCCGTTCGCAAAAAACCCCTAATTTTGTCCATAATAATTTGATATTATTGCATTTTATTGCTTACTGTTTTGATATATATACAGTTAAACCAGCGTACACAGTAAATTGAAACACAAACAATCTTAAAGTGTTAAGCTTTTGATCCAAACCAGTTGTTTTATTTATAACGGTAGGGTGTCACGTCCGTTCGCTAAACCCCAAATTGTGCTCATAATTTTTACATTTTGTCAATTTTTAAATAGGAACCCTAGATATTTCCGAGATAAAAAGTAGCCCAGGTTAATCTCTGAAAAGTCCTCCATATGCAAATGAAAGAAGTTTCGTCAAATTGGTTCAGGAAATTAGCCCGGACAGACAGACAAATAATTTTAAAAATTTATGTTTAGGTTTTGGTAAAGTCTAAATAACCATATGAGCTTAGAAAAAAGTATTTATTTCAAAATAATAGTCAGACACTTCAATTTTATTTATATTAATATAATAATAACTTACCGTCACCAATAGTCATACGTCGTTGCTTATACGACGGCCGTTTCGGCTATTCAGCCATTTTCAAGTTGTCAGGAGGAGTATCTCCGTTGTCAATGAATATACACACTTAAACACATAGTTTCACAAACAATTACAATAAACACACACAAGTCACATATTATAAAAGGATCGCGTGTCCGGTAGGCCTACTGTCTCGCACTGTACTAATCTGTTCTAGTGATATGTAATCTTGTTATCGGTTAAGGAATTGGAGGGAGGATCTAGTTGGAGTCTTCTTTGTCTGTTTCAGATATTACCGTGTCGAATAATACATTAGAATCAAAACCTAATTTCTCATTAAGTATCAGGTTAGGTGTGGTTTTAAACATTTTGTAAATTTCGTACTGTTCCAACGCATTCAGTAATTTTCCTTTTTCACACCGATGTAGTATTTTTAAGTCTTCGCTGATTGTAGAATATTTGTGGTTGTTATTTATGAGGTGCTCTGGGTATTTTAATTCTACCTTTTGTGGGCATTGTATTAGTCTGGCTGTCGGAATATGTAAACTATGTGTTTAAGTGTGTATATTCATTGACAACGGAGATACTCCTCCTGACAACTTGAAAATGGCTGAATAGCCGAAACGGCCGTCGTATAAGCAACGACGTATGACTATTGGTGACGGTAAGTTATTATTATATTAATTTATAACAATAGTCGGAATGGCAAAAAACATAACTTGTTTATTTATAGGTATGTATAAATTATTGTAAAAAAACACTGTTTAACATTTTTATGAACAGAGTAACTTAGACCAAGAACGATTTAATCGATATTTGGAAGTTGTAGCTTAACGTCTTTATCAGTGTATGCCAGTTTAATAAAGTCGTTGCAACAGCGTGGTAAACACCCAAGGCGTATTAAAGAAGGTGTGTGCTGGAGTGTGCATGCGCAGCTTCTCCCTCCACTCCAGTCTACCCGTGACGTAGAGTGCTACAGTCGGAGCTTCAGTCTAGACTCCTTCCCCATATTTACCGCCAAAACCTGTACGACCTTCAAGTTTTTTTGACGTAAAATTATGTTATTAATTACAGGCAACATAGTGTATTATTGTAATAAAATTTCTTATAATTAATAACCATTAATTATAATGCCTGTTTGTGCCGTGTTTCGCTGCGGTAACTCAAACAAAAAAGACAGCTTTTTACGAGTAAGGTTTCATCGATTCTCAAGAAATGTTGATCTACGAAATAAAACGCTACACTATCCCTGATTAACATAGGCAATAATTCATTTTAATAAAACCCTTTTGTATTTCAATATTTGTAAATTTAGTCGGAAAAAATCTTAGGTTAGACCTAGAATGATGAACCAACACTTGTATTTACATTCATTACCACAGCGACCAATTGAATAAAATGACTGTTTGCTCCAATATTTCCATTAACAGCTGATTTCATACTTTCAAGCAATTATTTGTATTTTTAACTTTTAGGTTAGGTTTTTATTAAAGTGTAGACATGAGCATTGCTGGTTCTTTTAACCTTTATTATAACTGCTGTTATAAAATATACGAAAAATTTGATTTGAACTTTTAACATTATTTACCATCTTAGCTTTGGGGTCATTATGAATCCTAAACAATTATTATAAAGAAAACATTAAATGATTTTGTGTTAGAAGGTTCCAACGAGGTTGGCGTGCGGAGCACGCAGGGGTTTCCCCTATTTTTGTATATTTTGGATTTATAACTAAACAAATTGGTAGTATTTTTCTAAAACCCTTACTTTTGAAATTTTGATTTACCAATTTGGTTTTTTTCTTTTGAAACGCAAAAATAGTTAGAGAAATTTGTTTAAATATTTTGTTTACATGGCAATGTTCTCCATACTTTCCTGAACAATAAAATGTATAATAGTGTACACTTTACTTGAATAGGATACATTCTATCTAAGTGATAATGACAAGTGTACAAGCAGTAAAAAAAGTGCCTGACGCTTAGACGGTTAAAACATATATTTTTAGAGTATTAAAATTGTTTTATGTTCGAAGTGGACAGAATTTAAGCCGTAAGTGAAATGCTGTTGTATTTTATTACATAATTTTAAAGAGTAACAAAAATTAAATATTGGTGGTACAAATTATTTTATTTATTTGATGTATAACTCTTTTTGAAAATATATATAGCCCTAAAATATGCTAGGATACAATTACAATTTAAAAAAATAATTACAAAATTATTTTAGTACAGTAAAAAAAATAAATATTTGTTAGTAGTCAAATTTACGATACATAAGTATTCCCGTGACAAAATTTTGACATAAGTAATCTAGGGTTAATAGTGAAATAAAACTCAATGTTGTATTCACCACGACTTTTTATTTATCACCTAGACTACTATTTTTTTAAATTATTTCATTGAGAATTAGTTTATATTAATTTTTATTTATTATTTATCCTTGGGTAGGCTAACTAAACAATCACAATTTTAGCTGATTTCAATTTTTGAAAAAGTAAATTTAGGAGCCGACTAGTAATAGTAGGCCTAGTAAACATAACAAAACCAATAAACTTTAAAAATCACCATCTTATTGATGGTAAAAGGTTTTACCCTATAGAGCTACGTACTTAAATTTTTCAACTCTTTAAAAATTCATATTTATACACTAAACAAAATTTACCTGTTCACAACAATGTGAATAATAAATAACGAAGAGAAATGAGAACTAATAACAAATTAGATTAGCGTACATTCAATCGCTACAAGAAGCGAGTAACTATGATTCTGATTGCAATCTTATTATGTAGGACAGCTATAACTTTCATAAAAAAAAATTATGTCAGTATTTACTACATTTTATTCTCTACATTTCTATGTCTTTGAATGCCACCCGAAAGTAATAGTAAAAAACTTCCTCACTTAGGGTAGTTTTTATGTCATTCAAACCCGTATATTAGATTTAGGCTTGTTTCAAAATTATACGCCTAAGAATATTTGACCACGGACATAGATCATTTTAATGTTCACTTTATTAGCTTTCCATCGATACCAAAAACATAATTTTTAGACAGCCATAAAGTATTTAATTCGCAGTTTGAGCAAAAGCTTACAATTGGGCTCGGAACTGCTGGTTCAGTGTGTAGCACGTGACGTAGCTGCGCGGGCAGGACGAGTTCACGCTTCTCGATGCACACACCTTCTTTAATACGCCTTGGTAAACACCATTATCAAGGTAGGCTACGAACCTATACTACTGTTGCTATGTTGTAACAAATTGGGTGAGCACCATTTGATTCTACTCCCCAACTAAAACTACAATAACAATTCATCGATAGCCTATCGTTAATTATTGACAAAACATTTCAAAAAATTCGATCACGCAGCTGAACCGCTGACGTGAGTTGAGCGATTTTCCAAAATTAAGTAGCCTATAGGCTATGTATTAAAGTTTCAACCAACTACAGTACTGTATTTGGGAAATTGGTTTACTCACGAAGGAGCTGAATAGCTGGCTGCGTGTATGAAATAGGCTATATTAGTAGAATTTGTTTTGCTGCACCTCAACCTCCAGCACGGTTCGAGCACGGCTTTGCGAGTTTGCACCTCGACCTTGCGGCCTCGGATTATGAACTGCGCTTTGCAAGATTGCCCTTCGACTTTG
>JAGFPH010002104.1:104974-126675 GCA_018207615.1 Philaenus spumarius | reverse complement strand
CTCTTAAGAAACCAAGCATACACAATTTACAAACTTCAAATTTAATGATTTAATATAAATGCGCTTCTAAAACCAGGTAAACTCTTTGAACTTGAAAGTACACTAAAAGAATAGTTCCAAAATTTAGCTTTGTATGAAACAAGAATTATTCTACAGATGAAATTCTATGTATTTTGATATTTTTTTAAAACTAAAACTAAAAAATACTCCGGAAAAATACTCCTCACTTAGGGGCTGGATTTGCAGTTTCCACAAAAAAGAACTGGCCCTAAAGCCTTTGCTTTAAAAATTGGAATGAGGATTTGGCGTTAAACGATCAAGAGAACTGTAGGGAACTTGATATATTTCGAAAATCTTTAAAATTGCCCAGAACCTTCTAATAAATTCCCACCAGAGCATACTACCACAGAATACAGTAATATGGAATTTCTGTAATCTTTGATGTACTACTAAAACTAATCCAAACTCAATATAACCCGATGATACAGAAATTAAAAGACTTAAAAATAAGAAATGGAAAAACGCAATTGTTTTAAAAACCCTCCATGACCTCAATGTTAAAAAAACTTGTATTTTTGCGTAGGTTTGAAATAAATAAATATATTATTTCTGGTTAACGTTAACATTAAATATTTTATGCAGTTCAATCAAAAAGTTTACGAAAATTTGATACTAAAATAAAAACAACTGTACGAATCCGAAACACCTGTTGGTAGGAGCGATTTCCTAAAAGTTCAGCCTTAAGAAACATTATCTTACATTTTGTAGGCCCCTAATATAGATGAAAAAAAAACTTAACACCCTTTATAATTTATGAAATTTAATATGATATATTTTATATTATATTAAAAATATATAACTTACTGTTATTTGGACCGCAATCATGGCACAAATGTTCAAAGCACAAATTATTAATCACTACTTGAAGTAGTAAAATAACACAATGAGAAGGCTTAAGCTTAAAATTGAAATACAGTTGTATACAATAGCTTAAACAAGTTTTTCATTATGTTTTGTACGCACGTTAAAAATGTAACCGCAATAGATAATTACATATACAAATTTAGTAATTTGTCGTTTTATTGATATCAGAAATTTTAAAAACGTCACACTTAAGGTTTAATAATTAATTACTTTATAAATGTTACATTTGTGTTTAAATGTATAGGCAAATAACACAATAACTAGATCAGCTGTCCGATTATTAAAAGCGCGTAGTTAGACATTTTACTAATAATAAATCAATTAATACAATTAATTTTGTTAATTGTAAATACAAAAATACTATACAATTTACCACAACGGTTTGAATTCCTTAATTCCTTTTTCAATTATTAATCCCTACTTGAAGTAGTAAAATGACACAATGAGAAGATTTAGGCTTCAAATTGAAATATATGTTATGAGCGTACGTTGAAAGGTTCTCTCAAACAAAGGGCGAGCTTCTAGACAAAAATAAATAACGTGGGGAATTTTTAAGATTTTATAATTTGTATTTTTTAACAAACATAAAATGAGGAAATGATAAATTTTATATTTTTGGGAATGTTTGGGCTTCAATTCGTACATTTGTCATGAGCCTAACTGGTGACGCCCAAACTAATGGATCTTACACAAATTTCTCCCATTTAAATAACATGGCGTAATTTTAAAATGTCAGTTGTTAAAATAAACTCAATTTATTGGATTTTTATATTTTGCTGTAATTCTGCAGTGTAAAAGGAATAAAATGACACTTTTTTACAAATTGGTAGAAAAATACCGACGTAAAATAGGCCGATAATGTACTTCCCCAACGATAATTCAATAATTACAAAGCAAACGCATAAAAAACGCATACGGTACACGTGAAACACAAACCTAGAATAACGGTCGTTACACAATTAACATTGATAATTCAATAATTACGATAACTATACAATAATTCAATAATTTATATAACAGGAAATCTATAAGAGATATAGAAGGGTACTGTAAGCGGGGTAAATGTTCTAAATTTTTAGCTCTTTCAATTGAGCTATCAACCAACCTCGTCCTATTTTATTATTTCAAATAAATAAAAAAACGAAAAAATGCATAAAATTCGAATTTTTAAGCCTCGAATGTTACAAAAAAAAATCATTGCTTGATGACATATCTAGAGATAAAAAATAAACACATTTTTTTAAAAATCTTCACAATTGGTCCATTAGGAGAGGCTGGGCGATTGTAAATAGGTTTTCGACAAAAATCATTTAATAATATAGATTATTATTTGAAAATATAATTAATTATAACAAAATACTACGAGATGATCTTCTCTTTCAGTTATTGTTTTCTCATTTTAAAATAGGATTTACAAAACTTTTATAAATTAACGAAATGATTTACAAACGCAATAAAAAACAAATACTAAAATATACTTTATTATGAAAACTAATGAATAAAAACGTGAATCCAGAATAAATAAATAGAATAGCGTGATCGGACCAATGGAGCGTTTGTGGCAGGACCTTTTAGTTTCGAGCGCAATTTTATTGTCGTTAATCAACTACATTAAAAACTAAAACGGGTTTTTGGAGACAAAACATGTTTAAACAACAATTTTAGTACTTGTAATTTCCTACAAGTTTCCCGCTGACGAAACATCGTAACTTGAAAAATTAAAAAATCCTCGCTTACTGAAAATTTTATGTCAGATGATTCCTGAATTAAAGTAAGTTTGCATTTTACTTTTTCAATGTGTACAATTACGTAATAGTAGTTTACGCAACGATTGTATTATGAAGGCCTTTAAGCCACGAGTGAGATGTAAGTTGGAACACGAGCGAAGCGAGTGTTCTAAATATCTCACGAGTGGCTTAAAGGCTGAATACAATCGTTGCGTACACTACTTTATCTACGACCAAAAATATACAGGGTGTAAAAAAATAAGAAGTGTGTAATAATTCTTCAATTTGATACCCTTTTAACAGGAGTGAAATTAACATTCCTTTTACTCATAACCATACTAAAAAAGGTGAAGTAAAGATATAGTGAGCTAATCGAAATTTGGGATATAAATAAATAACTCACAGTAGATGACACACTTGTATTATAACGTGTTAAAGACAAATTTATAATATTTCTTTTGATTTATAAACTGCAAATAATACTACAAAAATACTACTGCAAAAATACAAATAATTCTCGGAAAACGAACTAACACCATTTCTAGTTTTCCACTCCATAAACTGGTTATAAACCTTTTCATAACGAAATTTAGATTTTTCTGGCAACAAATTGTTCAGAGCCGAATTTGCTTTTGTATTAATTTCCTCTGGAGTTAAACAAAATTCATCACTATCACTCATGTTTGCGGAATGCGTCAACTCACGTTTGAGGTTAGTTACAATAACACACTAACATCCGGAACGTACGGGTACAATCAGCTGATGTACGAATAGCGTTATTTTTATTACAACTCTACTTCCGTCAAATGACGAGCTCTCATTGGTCTAGAGCCTATTATGTAAAGTGACTCCTGTTAGGTAAAGATATCATTACCTAATCGGGTTGGCTTTTGGTTTGTAATGTACCTCTTTCTGATGTTACTTGTAATAGCGTTATTGGTGTTTATTGCAATGGTCGTAGATAAAAATATATTTCATGTAGAAAATGAGATGGGTAGAATCCCACATCTTTCCTCTAAAACCTGTTTTTTTTAAAATTAAAGATAACTCAACCCATAGGCTAAGTCACCTAAGGAGAGCGTAGCAGTTGTTTACGTTTACGCATCGACAAAACTATTTGGTCTCTGTGAAGTTGACACTAGGGGCGGGCACGTAATGTACAGTCCCAATAAAGAAAGTACAGTCCGCGCGGCGATGCTGCTGGCGGTACCTGTTGGCCTCGATCCAAACTAGGCATTTTCGACTGTTGAAAAGTGTTACCTCTGATAACATGGGGGTTTCGCTTCTTATAGCGTTGTTTCTTCAATGCCTGTGCGAACGGACCTTGTTACATTTATTTGTTGTTTGCTGTACAGGAAAATAAGTAAAAACCTTGATCAGCTGTCTAATTATTAAACACACGTAGTGACAACTAATTTTAAATCAGCTGTTAGTTGTGCTTACAAAATGACTACACAACGGTTTGAATTCGTTTACGTTTAGTACTAAAAGTAATAAAATTACACATTCAACCCTTTTCCGGAGTATGAGCAATGAATACAGAAACTATATATAGTTTCTGTATTCATTGGTATGAGTATGGGAAGGTTTAAAAGCTTCAAATTGATAATGTCATGAGCGTACTCAAACTAAGGGCGAGTTTATGACGGAAAATTCTCCTGTATTCATGGGGAATCTTTAGTTGCCGTTAGGTCTTTAATTAATTGTCTACACTTTTTGTATCGTAGCATTTTTTCGTAAAACCTTTTTTCAGATATTCAACGTTGAAAAGTCTCAACCACCGCCATCTTAAAACGGAAAATTGCAGCAAAATTAAATCTCGCATATTTATGTAAGACCAATGAATTTATCCAGCAACCGTTCATGACACGATAATTTTGTTTCAAAAACACACCGTACAGACAGACAACTTCTGAACCAAGCAAGATAGGACACACGTTGTATTGTATTTGGTATTACTCCGATATACAAGGCTGGATTCGCTCACCGACCCATGCGCCAACTCGTGGGGAAGCAACTGGAAACTGGTTACAGTATCGTATAATCTGATTTTTCACTGAAATGCCGATTGATTAGGACAGAGGCACTTGGATCGGAGTAGGGTGGTGGGGGTGGGGTACCATAGATCCTGGCCAGTAGGGCCAGGCCAGGTAGTTTGTGTGAATGACAGCATTTTTTTATATAATAGGGCGATATAAACCTAACCTAAGATCGCTGATGGTTGTTAAAAAAAGATTATAAATTTGCCAAACCTACAAACAGTTGTCTTGTACATGTATGTTTTGTTTAGGTGTTGGACGGCAAACCTCTCTCAATGGGTGCAGCTAGCATAGGTTCGAACCCGGTTTCGTGAACTGATCAATTTCGAAACAGGTCGCATTAAAGTTCGGGTTATATAAAGTGTGTCACGTGTTGGCTATGTTTTCAAGAATCCTTACATCGACATACGATCTCAGCTCACCACCCCTGCGGGGCTAGTGCCGAAGCAAATGCAAACGTATTGTTGTATACTATGATATTTTCACAAAGATTACGATTGATTAGGACAGGAGCACTTAGATCGGGGTTATGGTGACCTGGATTCTGACGCATGCGCAGTAGAGTCACAGTTATTGCGAGAATGACAGGGATTGTTTAAATATAACAGAGAGAAAGTAAAGATTATTTAAATGAAATACAAGATTATTTTCAAACAGGGTTTTCTTTGATTGTTTTTAGTTTCACCTTTAAACAACGCCATCACACATTTCATGCCATGTCGACAACAGAGGGGCAAGAAGGAAATGGAGCTCCCCAAACTAAAGAGCATCAGGTATATTCTGAATTTATAAACAGTTAGACCCAGCCATGATATTTAAAATTGAAATAATTCGTTCAACCGCTGTTGTGAGTTGAACGAATTTCCAAAATTAAGTTTATATGTTTTAGAGTTTCAACCAACTATTTATGAAATTAGTCTACTCATAAAGAGCTGGAAAGCTGCCTCCGTGTACGAAATATATTAGTAGAATTTTTTAGCACCTCAGCCTCCAGCCTCCCGGCTGACGCTGCTTCGTTCCGCTCGCAGTGGAGTTCACACCTCGTCACAAAGAAAAATCACAAAACAATTTACTTCCGGTGGAAAACATGCTTCCGGTTGTTGGGGTTTTTACTAACGTGCTCTTCCGACCAACTTAGAAAACAATCGTGTGTACCAAATTTGGACCAAATCGGACGTAAATGCGGCTGTTAGACTACGAACACATAAATACATATAAAAAATGTTCAATTACTCCCCAAAACTTGTTCTGAATACCATGATTGGTGACTACTAATATATTTCGTACACGTAGGCAGCTGTTCATCGGTTCAGTCGCGTGATCGAATGATTTGTTTGTATATTAAACGATGCTTAAAAATTACAGTCAGCCCAAGAAAAAGAATCACAAAAATCGGCACAATCCGTGCCAAGAGCATCAAACGATGATGACGGAACGTCGGGCGAAGAAGACAACCGAGGAGACGGTTGCTGGAACCATCCCAACAGGATCTGCCTCTGCAGAGGACGACGACAAGTAAGAAAGAAGCGCAAGCTGAAGAAGAAATACGGTAAATTGAACATACCATGGTCAGGGATGCCGACCACTTACGAGCCGTGCGTCCATCTACACTTCAAGACAAAAACTGTGTCGCGCGAAGAACTGAGTCAACAGGAGTACGCCGAAATGTTGGCAACACCTAAAGGGTGAGTAATCTATAGGCCTGATATTAAATTATTGATAAACTAGGTGAAACAGCTTCCCGAGGTCGGTTAGTCCTCTCCTGAAATAGGTATCAGTTGTAGGGTTCTAAACTAAAAAGTGCCCTTGTAAATATAAGTACAAGTGGTCTGTTCCGGGGGAATTTCCTGAGGGCATACTCCGCATTTTAAATGGTACTAAAAATATGCAAAACATTGCAATATTGTGGTTACGAATGCTGTTATTATCTTTAACTTAACTATTATCCTTCAACCGATTGTTTTGATAAATACACCATCCGATAGGGTATTAAAAGAGCTACAAAAAGTTTTTTGACCATTTTTGTTAAAATATAAGGTTTCCGGGTAATTTACCCATAGGGAAATTTTCATAAAGTCACCATTTTGAAACGCACGATCATATAATATCGCTTATTTTACTAAAAGTAGATCATTGTTAGGTACAACTTCATATCAAGTTTGAACTCGATCGGTCAAACCGTTCTGTAAAAAAACACATACACACAGACGGACGAAGAAGTACCGCAGACCCAAGTTTATATTGCGAAATATGTTTGTCTCGAATCCAGGAATAAATCCACAAAAGGGGACCAGAGAGTTCTGTATAAGTAAGATTAGACGCAAAAGAAATTGCAATTTTACGTAAAAAAAAATAGAAAATAAACTCTGGTCCTTTACTGTCTTTGGTCTACATAAATGACCCGCTTTATAATATTGGGGAAGCAAAAGCTGTACTGTTTGCCAATGACACCACTTTAACGGTTTTCGGGAAGAATAATATTAATCTAGAAAAGTCGGTTACTTTATCACTGATTATGGCAGAAAATTGGTTTTTGGCAAACGGTCTAAAACTGAATAAAAATAAAACTCGGTTAATGCAGTTCAGTTGTAAACAATTAAATGACAAAATTTCAATTAACCGTTAGAACCAAGTACAGACTCGTCACAATTTCTGGGTGTAGTAATTGATGAAAACATATTTCAAATAAACTTAATTCAACTTGTTTTGCACTACCTACGTACTATTTCACGTATTTCCAGTCCGGATACAATAAAAACAGTATATTTTGCATACTTGTTCTCTCACCTCAAATATGGTGTTGCTTTGGGGGAACTCAGTAGAGTCTGGAAACATTTTTTCTATCCAAAAGAGAATTATAAGAATAATTTGTAATTTAAAAGGTAGGCAATCTTGCAGAAATTCATTTACGGAATTAAAATTTATAACTCTTCCCTGTATATACACCCTGAACGTCTTGCTCTTTTTTAGAAGTAATTATATGGGTGTCGATCACTACAAACATGGATATTCCATGAGACGGCAAATGATTCAATACCCAGTACATAGATTAAAGTGTTCGAGGACGGGGTGCGCTATTCTGGTCTCAAATTGTACAACAGGTTGCCAGACAGTATAAAGGAAGTGCCTTGCATTAAAGCCTTTAAAAATAAACTTAAGGCCTTCCTTGTAGCCTTAATAGATAGAGCTGGGATGAAGATAGACAAAAATAAAAAATACCACCGTGTAGGGGAGGTATTTTTCAACAAAAAAGGTCATATGTATTTATTTCGTCCGAGCAATGGTTTGTCTGGAAAAAATAGATAATGCAGGTATGTATTTTGCAGCAGGGGAAATCACTAAAATGGGACATCTTATTCATATATGAAGCTTTGGCTCATTCTTAATTGGCCGAATTTTAATATATCGAATTGAAACTTGACGTAGGAGTTAAAATATATATTTTTAATATTTATGCTGAGTCTCAGCTTGTTATCTTGAAAATGGCCCGATCTAGGAGTCGATTTCAATTATCGATTTTAGGAGTACCGGACCCACCAATTCATTTTAAACAGCTCCAGTTTCGTCAATTTTTGGAATATCAACATCATATTTGTTTTACAAGTTGAGTACATTAGTATAAAATATTCTTAGTAAGTATGAACGATTTTTGTCATGCTATTTTTAAAAACGAGTCGCTTGAAAATAGTCTTCTGTTTTAGCTATCTCGTTTTAACTATAACACCTTTGGATTCAACGACTCCATTTTTTCGACATTTTTGAACATATCGATTTAAAAATTGGCACAGAAGTTAAAAACACAATTGTTTTTTGCTATACTTATTTTAAAAACTATATTTAAAAAATTGACTAATCTGCAACCGATTAACTCAAGCGTTTTGATGAAAAATCTAAAAAGGTCTAAAATTATACTTTTTTAAGTTACTTGTGCTTTGAAAAGTAAATAATAAAAAAGGTTTATACTCCTTGATCTTGTTTGAATCTATATATTTAACTTGTAAAAAAACTTTCAGGTTGATATTTTAAAAAGTTTCTAAACTGGAGCTGTTTAAAATGAATTGGTGGGTCCGGTACTCCTAAAATCGATAATCGAAGTCGACCCCTAGGTCGGGTCATTTTCAAGATAACAAGCTGAGACTCAGCATAAATGTTTAAAATATATATTTTAACTCCTACGTCAAGTTTCAATTCGATATATTAAAATTCGGCCAATTTAGAATGAGCTAACGCTTCATACATGAATAAGATGTCCCCTTTTAGTGATTTCCCCTGCTGCAAAATACATGCCTGCATTATCTATTTTTTCCAGACAAACCATTGCTCGGAGGAAATAAATACATATGCCCTTTTTTGTTGAAAAATACCTCCCCTACACGGTGGTATTTTTTATTTTTGTCTATCTTCATCCCAGCTCGAAATATTAAGGATAATCGGAAAAAAATGATAATCGATTTTTTTTCGACTTTGGGAAATCGATAGACTGGTAAACTTTTTTTTATGTTAATCTACATACTTTAACCCTTTGAGGACCAAGAAGTGATAAAATTTGAAAAAACTATATATTTCTTTGTTTTTGTGATTAACTAAGGTTAACTAAGGTAAAAAATATTTTTTTAATTTTTTTACTGGTTTTTTTTAGTAATTATATATATATATATATATACACATATATAAATACCTTAGAAAAATTACGCAAAACAGCCCCACCCGGAGACCAGATATCTAGTCATATCCCATCAGCTTGGAAGCGAGCCAACCACCGTTTGCTTTACTTCCGCCCTCCTACCCTCAAACCACAGATATGATTAGATATCTGGACTCCCTAGCCTAGATTCGAACTTGGCATCTTGTGTTCAGAAAGACGCTTCGTTACCACTAGACTACGGCTTCATGAAATAAAAATGACAAATTAACAAAACTTCAGTTACTTTACTATCGGTATAAATATTCCGTATAAAGTAAAAGATAGTTTGTCAGCACCATCTAGGAGCGGTTATTGGAAGTTTGCTTGGTTGCTCTTAAGTTTTAATCTGTCTAATTTGTATGTGTGAGAGGTTTATAATAATAACTTAGATCAGTTCTTAATAAGTTAAGTAATTAATTTAAAGCAATATGCTAAATTTTTAATACAAAATACTGACAAATGAAAGACTAGAACATGTTTTAAAAAATTGGTGAAATCACACCATATAAATTGTCAAATGAAAGCAAGCACTAGCCAAGCAAGTCCTGCTTTCTGGTGGCATTTGTTCAAACTAGGTGTAGACCTGATGTTTTACAGACCTGCAATGGTACTCTAAAGTACCTCCATGGCTCAACTTGTAGATAAAGCCACTGTTACCTTTTATAAAGGCAGTTAAATTGGGTGGTACTTAAAAGTCCCGTCAGGCGACAAAGGGTTAAGGTACTTATAAAAAAAATTAGCCGTATTGCAAATTACTGGTAGTTGTAACCTATACCGACTGGGCTATAAGTTTATCATTGGTATATGTAACAACTCAAATGTATATCAAGCAGAAATGCCATTGTAACCAAATGAGGCTAATAAATCAATCAACCAAATGATTTTTGATGGGCGCTTTTCCACCCGCTAAATCATGTGTTAGTAAAACAACTGCTGAAACAACAAAACATCGATGTACTTCCTTGTTCTTGTCATAACCTCAATTGTTATAGTAAATATGAATGTCCGTGTTTTAATGAAGCTGGAAGTAAAATGTTGTGCATCTTGTGTGAAGAAGGTATCATCCCTGCGCTTGTGCGGTAGGATAAGTGGTACCTTCTTCCCTTAAACACACAAATAACTGTTTTTCCTACTACATCGAAAACAGCTGTTTTCCTTACCTGTTCATAGAAAAGTAGTCCAAGTCCTCTTTTCACGTGCACTACACGGTAAATTTACCTATATCTTGACTACAAATGAAAATAAACATTGCAGTTTTAAGTAAATATCTACTGGTTTGAATAAGTATTTCGTACTTTTGCTTGATTTGTTACAAGAACATTTAACTTATGTCTAATTGTTCCAATAGTTACGAATGGCAAGGCAAACCGACAAAGAAGGCGCTCAGAATACGCAGAAGAAGGTGCCGGAGAAAGACCCGAAAGATGAGGCGCCAGAAAAAACAGCGGGGAGAAGCGTAAGTATTTTCAGACATATAGGTACATGTAAAATAGAGTACTGCTAGTTATTAGAGAATTTCCATAGGAAAGATGAGCTATTGCAGTGACTCTTATGGTGCGACTAAGGTTCGGGATTGGTGAATGAGCACTGTGTATATAAGGGCTACACAGGCAAATCAAAATCACCAAAAGGTCTTTGACCCACCACTGTCACATATTCATTTGACGGGGCCAACAAAAGAGCAGTTGTGATAATTAGGAAGGATATCAGCGTCCTCCACAGCTTGCTGTGAATCAATTTGTGGGTCAAAGATTTTTCCATTAGCATAAATATGAACCGGCTCTTGTTTTTGGAGTTAGCAAGGAAACTCTCCTGTGAGACAGAGGGCACCATCAATTCTGTAAACGATATTGCAGCAGATTGTTTTATTTGCGCTCTTCGTTCTAGTCGTTTGATGCTTTCACAATATTTATCAGGGTAGCCATCGAAAATTATTACAGCATTTGATTTGTAGTTTGCCTTCCCATATGATACATAGTTGCAGCAAATTTCTGAAAACGTCTGGGTGTGGTGCCATATGACCCAGTTTAACAAAATCCCTTCGTCGATGACATATTTTGCAACTTTCAAGTCCGAATGTTCGGTCGGTGCAAACGCCTTGTACAAGTACTTGGCCTTGGCTTGGCTCGTGTGTGAATGAGTCGAATGGAAAGAAAAGGGGCTTTTAAACCAGATGGGCAGTTATAAAATCATTTGGGGAGGCCGGTTATAAAATCAAAAGACGTTAAAGACGGAATTATATTTGCAAAAAATGTAATATAATGTGGAAAAAATAGATCCCCACTTGGTTGATCTACCTAAGGTGGGGAAAGGAGGAGTATTTGTCTGTTTAGTTTATGTTTCATTCTTGTTAGGTTTAGTTTAGATTTAGAACCCTCCGATGATGGTAACTTGGTTACTGAAATGTACATCAGGGAACTAGAATAGCTATATCAATAAATGTGTTTCAGTTTATTTGTGTAGTTTTATTCACCGAACTTGTGGTTGGGGCTTCAGTGTTTCTTATTGAATATAATGTGGGTTTGAAAAGGTTTTTATTTCCACGTTTTTATTAACTTGCCTTCTTGTCTGTTCAGTACAACTTTTGCAATCGATTTTAAACTAACTTCCCGATGAGCTAGAAACTTGAAACTTTAAACATAACTCTGGATGTCAATGCAATTTTAACTCGCATTCTTGTTTGTCTGTCTGTTTGTCTATTCGATTTTAAACTCAACTATTTTAAACTATTCGATTTTTAAGTTCTCAATGAACTGGGGATTTTATACTTTAAATATAACTTCCAACTGAAGACTAAAAAGCATAAAATATTATTGTATTAAAAATAATTTAATATACAAAGTTTTTAAAACTGATTAAAAAGTAGACAATAATTTCTCCTATAACCAAGCAGATTTATACATATGTAGGCCAACCGCAAATTGAACCCAGCCCATGTACATCCCACGCACAGCACATGCGTGGGCTATTTTGTAGAACGTAGTTTGAGACGGAGTGGCGCATATTGAACCCATCCCAAGGCCAGTCCAGTTCCAACCTGTTCCCACGTATGTCGAGTTGTGCTTGCAACACAGTTTCGTGGGTCTGTCTACTTGTGTCAGTGTAAACATGTTTTTTGTACAAAAATGGGACAGTTTATTGTGTTTATTAAGGACAGTGACAAGAGAGCAAAAAAGAGGGATGAATTACAGCAAAACCGTGTTGTAACAACACAAAAACAAGAGGACTTACAAAATGATGCTTTGTATCAGTTTTTTATGTCTATGTTCAATATGACTAAAGGTCTTCCAACAAAATACCAAAAAGATGTAAGAAGAAAATTGTTTCAAGCTGTTTCTGATGCCGGAGATAAAGCTGAGGATGAAATCGCAGACAAATGTGAAGTTTAGCAGAATCCTCAGATGAACAGACAACGTCCTATTTCATCAACCATCCAGCCTACTAGTGTATTTTCTTATGCCATAATGCAAGAATTCTCTGAATTCTTCTCTCCGTCGAATTTAACATCGATGAGCTCAGAAGACAAATGAAAAAATCTGCTCAAGACATGAAGACGATTCTACAAGAAAATTTTTTTCAGTTGTGTTAACATGTTGAAATATACTGTATAAATATTAAACAGTATATATTATATTTTTATCAATATTTAATTATTTAAACATTTACCTCAGTCATACTGCTAGTTTTTCTTCACTTCCAATAGGCTTTTGTGCATTACACTCTTGGCCAGTGATATCCTTTTTAATTAATTCATGAACCTCACGAAACTGTCTTCTGTTTATCCGAAAATACTCTTTAAACACACTATCTGGAATTTCACTGGATAGCTTGAACTCTCCATGACTGTATCTTTTTCGTAAATACTCAATTGTTTGACCTTTTTCTTTTTTTGCTGAGTAGGTACAACATGATAAAAATATATCTTTCTTCATCCTCAGATTCAGATTCTAAATTGAGAAGAAGTTGCTGGCTTGCTGTCATCTTGCATGGGTATGGGCTGTGTTCAAATTGGCTGGGTTCAATTTGCGGCGGGCCTTAGTCTGTTTTAATAACGTGGTAGGCTTATATTAAATTTGTTTTTTAGTTTACATTATATTGTTTTATTACTTTTGATGATTTAATAATTGAAACCAGTCACATTGTATTCAACATAAAAGTAGGAGGAACTCACTAAATGACAGCCTTTAAAATTAGAGCTTTGTAGTGGAAAAGTGGGTTTTTGTGGAGACAGCCGACGCCAATTTTCAATTAGCGCTTGTGCCCAACGGTTCGTCGGAGAAAAATAACTTAAGGAATGAAATTTGTAGTACATTTTATGTACATTCTTTTTTAATAGGAAGGTTATTTACGAAAAGTTGATAGTTTTCGAGTTATAAGCAAAAAACCTCCAAAACATGAGATTTTTTACATGTTTTTGCATTTTTTCCATTGTTGCGTCACGAAATTTTGCAGGCGAACCTCGGATTCGGCACCCCAAAAAACATATAGAAAGGAAAAATCAAAACTACCCCAAAACTTTCCCGCCAGGGGCTCTTTTAAGCACAAATTGACTGTATTATATAAGCATAGGGTCATTAAAGATGTGCAATACAGCTTGAGTAAAAGCATTGAATCCAGAGAGCGGAGCCAATCTTGAGAAGGCTGGCCTGTGATATTACATTTGTAAGACGCTTGAACGCGACTAGAATATCGCTTGTATACACTTTTGTTTTTACTAACGCCGGTCTTATTTTTAGTTTCCGACATGTGCGTACGACATTTAAATTTTCTGAAAACTCCAATGTATAGTTAGTAGGTAACAAAATTCGCTCCGATGTTTTACCGACTCGACTAAAAATCACGTTTCCCATCTTTTTTATAAGCAAATATCTTTAGTAAAAATGTACAAATTACAATTTGTGTCATCTACGAATCATAATTTAGATATTCATGGACGATTTCCTGCAAATTACAAAAGATTATCTTCAAAATTCGATGTATGGGACCGTTTTGTCCTTGTATCGCATGCCCTTAAGTAAAGATCTGGTCTAAAATGTAAGCAAGGGTTATGTATTAGGCTATTATTTTGTTTCAATTAATCATTGTTATTACGGCCCATGTCTAATAAGAAGAAACATGTGTTTTTAGATTTACCGCCGATTTTATGTCAGACATGTGCCAAATAATGAATCCGGAGTTGCAAGACAAAATGGTGGAACTTCTGACCTGCGAGTTTGGCATGAAAGAAGAGTAAGTACAGTATACACTTTCTTTAACTTACTTATTTATTTTCATTATTTATTTAAAATGTTTAAAAAGGTTGTCATTTTGAAACGGATCATTGGAACAACTTGATTATTTTTTTTAGTATTGATTAATAACGTACAAAATTCCAACTCAATCGGTCAAGCCGTTCTAGAGATATAAATTACATAGTAAAAAAAACAAAATGGCGGATAGCTGGTAAAAGAATTGCTTCTGGACATTATGTTTGCAGGAAGTTTTATGACCCCTGCCCCTGAATTATCACCCAGTGTACGACTAGTAACGTAAATATACAAACTGTATTCAATGACACTAAATTCATCGATATCTCTGCATCAAATTACTATGAGAAAATGTTGAGAAGACTTTGAAATTTTTCAAATTTACGGGGGAAGTATTATAGTTTGTTGTTATAATGCCAGACCCCTAAAGGTTTTCTAGCTCCACCAAAGTTTTTCTTGAAATTTTCCCCATGATGGCATAGAATGCCTCAAAACATCCTTCGTATTTGTATGTGTACCTGTTATATTACTGAGCAACAATTATTTGTTTTACTAGATTAATAATTAATCAGATAAATCATTTATAAAAATACTAATTAAAAACAACAAACTTTATCTAGGCCCAAGGTTGTTAGAGTACAAAGGTTGACGCATCCCCGCCTCGCCCAGCAGTCCACAATTCCTACTAGCGCAGGGCTCTGTAACAAGGGCTATACCATTTTGCTCATTTACATTGACCCAGTATCGATCGCCTATGACATCACCATGCTGACACTACACCAGCTAGTAATATTTCAGTAATGTGCGCGCTGTCGTTAACTCGCTGTTGTAACTCGAGGGAAAAGCTTCAGTAAAATAAAACTTAGATATTCATAAAGTACGGATTCTAAGAGTATAAAAAACTTTTATTGTAAAAGGTATTTCGAATTTTAATAATTGCAAATATTTGAGAATTATCACAGACTGTCATGGAAAAGTTACTAAGCGAGGAAATTTTTTATTTTTGGGTTACAAACAAACTTCCAGCGGGAAAGTTGTAGCCAATGAATTGATCTAAACTTTTCAAATAACCGATTTGTGATAAAATGGTTATATCATTTTGAAATTGTTTTTAAATGAGCGCGAGGAGGTGCCGCGCCGCCACTCCCGAAGTACAGTTGTTTGATAATGGAATATTTACATCCTTATCCATTACGTTTATGTACATATTGTTATTTTAAGGTACTATAGTAAATCACTTGTCCCCAGGTAGGCCAGCTAGAAAAAAAGTAATCATTTTATTTTAACATAAACTAATTACAATTTATAATTAAAATTTGATATTATTGAAGTGGACATAAAAAGTTAAGTATTTCAGTAGAATCACTCGCACCAGGAGATTGTATTTTGGTTCAGTGAGCACTGTTATTAAGTCTTATTTTAGCTGAAATTTTCTTGCTATATTCATTCCATATTTGAAAAGTGTAATCACTTACAAATATGCAAAATGACAAAAAATAATACAAACTAAATATTCGCTGTCTATATTACAAACACAGATATTCAATGTCATCATCTTTATAAATGCATTATTGTTAATAACCAGTGAAAAATATAATAATTTAAAACTACATTAACCCTAGAACACTAACGTTTCGTCTGACAGACTACTGTGAACTATTGATTTTTCTACTTTCCCTACTTCCTCTCCACCGAGCGGCCCACCACTCCGTGTACCTTCATTTGAGCACTAGCTAATTATATGGTCAGTATAGTAAATCCGTACGTGTATGTTTTTTGCTAGTTTTTAGGTTCGCGTAGTCTGGCAGACGAAACGTTAGTATTTACGTTAGTTTAGTTACTGGTATGATACTGGTAGTTACTCATATGATACTGGTGCAGAACTGGACTATGTTCCTGAACAATGTAAGACAGTTGTATTGGATGTAAGACAACAACAGGATCGCAAGATATGCACATTCTACCATCCAGCAAAGGGAAGAGTGACCCGATTCTTCTGTGAGAAGTGCTCAAGAGCAATTTGTGCGGAGTACCAAGCAAAGTGTTCCTGTGACGATGCCACAGACTAAAAATTTTGTAAAACGTATTGAACGTGTTTATAATGACGCCTTTTTCAAAGTTACGAGAGTAAAAATATTTGTTTAATGTTTTTAGTTTGGTTCATTACCCTTTTTAAACAGTAGTCTGTCAGACGAAAGGTTAGTCTGATTTAAACGAATATTGTAAACATAAAATAAAAACAAAACTAAATGTAAAAATACGTTTGCGATAAATTAAAAGAGTGTTTTAAGGAAGTGATATTTTTTTATCACTATGAACTAACTTGATATATTAACTTGGAAAGTACATGTTATAAATAAATTTATTTAACATTCATTTACCATATAAAATTTTTAAAGTTACAAGATATTATGTAAAGTTTAAGTTCATTTACAAAACAATTGTACAAAGCAGAATTTTCTTCTTGCTGTCTGTTAAAAAGGAGCTAAATATAAATGTATAACAAAAGTAGTTTTCTAAAACAACAGTAGGATTGTAACAGATTTCTCAGTACATTCTGGCAAAAGTAAATAATTAAATCCAGTACCGTATTGTTTGTGTTTCAGTGTAAACATTTAATTTAAGCACAGTTTTTATATTTTCTTATGAGCTACTTAGATATTTAAAAAAAGAAGAACACTATTAAATTTTCCTCATGTTCCACATTTAGGCAACAAACTAAGAAAATAAAAAATTGTTTGTGATATGTGAATATTGTTTGCATTACTATTATGTACACATACATGATAGTTGGTCTTTCTATAACAAAAAAAAAACAAACCAGTAGTTGAATGTTTATACATTTTGAATTTACTGCAGTTATACGAGTAAAGATATAAATTAATAAAGGAAATAGAGACATGATAATATAACAACATACATGTTACATTGTACAAGGCTATTATAACAACAAACATCCAAACATGTACAACAACAAACATTATACAATGTGTAACGGCCCGCCTCCTTGGGTTCGGCTCTCCTGCGTCCGACTCCTGAAGCGGCGTTTTCCCTGGTCGGGCTATGCCTTTCTGTCCTCGTGCGGACGTACGGGCTTTGTCAGGATGGTGGATGACGAGTAGGTTCTTCAATAATTCGGTAAACCCATGATCAGTTAAACGTTTATTGAACCATTACAAACGACTACTCTGTTGGTTCTGATTACTCTAAAACTAATACTACGCCATGAGGCCAAAGCAAGATCAATCCCCCATTTAAATTAAGTCTAATCATAGAAGTAATTAACATCATAATGAAAAAATTAATAACCGAATATGTTTATATGTTACGGTATACGAAAATGTACGAATGTTTCCGAAGCTAAACGAATGGGTATCTCTTTAAATTTGTATAAATGAATAGTAAATTGATGATACAAGGTTGTATTTATATCCGTTTTATAACCTCAAAAAAAATCTTATAACGTACTATAGCCTACATTAGTTCTATAACTCATATATTTAAAAAAATCAACTTAACAAGACATTATATATTATTGATTGAAGTTGAAAACATAACATCAAAGTATAATCTACGCTAGTTTTTGTTTAAGTATTACAGATGATGGGTAAAATCTGCTGATATATTATTGTTACTCATGTACGCACGTACACTCGCTTTTATAGGAGTTGATTTAAAACAGTGATTTTCAGTAATACCCTCCTAAATTTACTAATATCATGTGCTAATGCAGTCAGGTCTCTTAACAGTACTATATTGATGTTACCGCAAAAATATGAAAATGGCAATAGTAATTTTAAGTTGTATTTTAGAATGCTCAAATAGCTGCAGATCAAAATCTAAAACGATATTTGTTTATATTTCTTATCATTATCAAAGGGCATAAATACTGGTAATTATTAAGATTTGGATCGACTTTGAACTAGCTGAGATATTTTTATACAACTGATGGACGATTTGCTTAAACCTAAAGTATCCTCATTGATTTTTTTTGTTACAGTGAAGCAGACAACGTCGTGAAGAGAGCAAAAACTTGTAAATGTTCGAGAAAGAAAAAAAAGAAGCCTATTATAAGCATACGCAATTCTTGGATACAGGAGTTCTCTAAAATATGCTCTGATAAAATAACAGAGTACATAGTTGCGATGCTAACGAAAAAGCGAACACCACGTGCGAAGAAAATTGCTGAAACTATTTTAAGGCATTTGTGCGACATAACAGGAGAACAGACTTCCTTACACGCTCCGAAGACAAGGATCCACAGATTGATGGTATTGCTAGCAGATAGGCTGGCGATGTGGTTGGATGAAATGTTCAAAGAAAGTAAAAAACCCAGAAAACATATCGAAGAAACAGAACCTTCGAGTGAAGAAAGTTCACCGGAAGATACGGAACCTCCTTCAGGAGAAACTAGTCCTAAACCATCGTCAAAGAAAGCTAGTTCTGCGAAAAAATCTGAGGTAACTCCAGAAGAAAAAAGTAAAGAACCGGATGAAGAAGATGCGGAACCGGCAGGTGAACCTTCTAAAAAAGAATCTCTTCCACCTAAACGTGAAACACCCCCACCAAAACAAGAAACTCCTCCGAGAGAATCATCTCCACCTCAAGAAGAAACTCAGCCAAAATCACCCCCACAAGAAACTCAGCCAAAATCACCCCCACAAGAAGCTCAGCCAGAACCACCTGCTCAAGAAGATCAGCCAGCATCACCTACAAAAGAAGATCAGCCAGGATCACCACCTGCAGAAGAAGCACAGCCAGGATCACCTGCACAAGAAGATCAACCAGAATCACCTACAAAAGAAGATCAGCCAGGATCACCTGCAGAAGAAGCTCAGCCAGGATCACCTGCACAAGAAGATCAGCCAGAACCACCTACAGAAGAAACAGTGGTGCCTGATGATACAGAAACCACCTCTGAACCACCAGCACCAGAAGATCAACCGGAGAAAACTACTAAATCCCCATCAGAAGGGGATGGAGATGGAGAGAAAGAAAAGAAGGATGAACCTGAGGAGGAGGGTACGATAAGTCCCCAAATCGAAGAAAAGCCTCCAAAAGAAAGCATAAAAAAAGAAGAACCTGAGAAATTACCTAGTGTGGTAGTGGTGGAAACGAAAAAGCCTTCAGTTGTAGTAGTATCCGACGAGGATGTTATACACTCAACTCCAGGCACCACGTTCGCGGTAAGAAGAGGAGACGGAAGTTATTACGAAGTTTCAAAAATAAGTTCACTCAGTATGGCTGAGAAGATAGCTTTGGCAAGACACAGAGAGGTACCCGTGCGCGGATGGCGCGGCCCTAAAACTATAAGCCCTGTGAATTCAGCAACAGTCAAAGACTGGGCATTGTGGGCTAAAGATGTCGCAGGAGTAGCGGAAGAATGGAACGACTGGATAGAAACGACGATACGAGATGTGCAAAGGAAAGCCGAGTCTGTGAGAGCGAAAGAAGGCAAACCGAAAAGGCCGTTGACTGCTGTGGAGAAATTAGAATGGGAAAAATGGAGGCAAAACAAGGAAAATGAGTTGATGGCGTATCGGGTGGAAAAACAGAAAATGCAAAACCCAGCACAAATGTGGAACAAAAAGGTTCAAGTAAAATCCGTAGACTTGAGTAAAGAAGAGGTGACCAAAGTGACGGATTTGTCAAAATCACCAGAAAGTCCTAAGAGTCCTTCTAGTCCAAAGTCTCCAAAACTTTCCTCCACTCCTCGCACCTCTATTGAAGTCTAATTAATTAATACATTGTGTCCTTTGTGTTCAATAAATATTACAGATATCCACTTTAATCGTTCTCTTTTTTACAATGTATTTTGTATACAGGATTAGGCAGAAGTGTGGATACAACCTGGTAACTTACAACACTGTAGCGCTCCTAAACGAAATTTTCAAACTTCTTGAATGTGGCACTTCGTTAAAGAATAAAGTCGATATTTTAATTTACTTTAATGTCCAGGGGAGGTATCTCTAATAGGTTCCGAGATATAGGCCAGATGAAACAGGTGTTTTAACATGTTTTAAAGTGGAAAAGGGACCTCACCCCCCAAATATAACACTTTAAGAAAAATCTAAATTTTGGATTCTAAATGTGACTTTTTACTACGGTACATCAAAAGAAGCAGTGTAATGAGTAGAATTACTACCTAAAATCGTTTTCAAATATTATTAAATATATTTGGGGTGTAGTCATTTAAAAATCAAGAGTTATTTATTGCCAGGTTTTTGGCTTGCAAATCTTTTTTCAAAATAGCAGTAGCTCTTAAACGAAATTTTGAAACTACTTGAATGTGGGGCACATAGGCCTACTTAAAGATAAAAGTACATATTTTAATGTTCAGGGCTGTGATCTTTAATAGGTTCCGATATGTATGCCTAGACCAGACTAACAGGTGATTTCAACTTTAGTTTACATTTTAGGAAAAAATCTAAATAGAGGTTAGGGTTTAGTGGGTAAGCTCAGTGGCGGATTACAAGCTCAGTGGGCCCCTAGTAGACCAGGGTCGATAATTTTTGAAACAAAAAAAAATAATAGTAGGATGAAACCCGTTAAAAAAGGACGAGAATATAACAAAAATGAAAGGGAAAATAATTTACGGGCGATCTGAGGTCGGGAAGTGGAAGGGGGTGAGCTTTTAAGGGTAAAAAACGGTGTATCTCGATTTCCGGCAAAACTACAAGTCCTATGGAAAAAAATTAAATGACAAAGTTGTAGGTAATAAAGAGACCTACAACTTTTGTAAATATAGTAATGTAAATATAGTAATATAGTAATGTATATATTTTTTTACATTATCAGAAAGAAGAGATTTCAACGAACAAAAAACTCCCCGACTTTTTTAAAAAGCTGATATTTTGACGCGAGAATTTTCGATTGAAAATTAGGGTGTTTTTTCAATATTAAGTCAAAATAAGGTGAAAAAATTAATATTTCAAATCAAAACAGTTACAGTGTCTTTAGGACATAAAAAAGTAAGTTTTCGCCAAATTTCGTGAAAAAAATTTTTTTTTTGCATAAGATAAAAATAAAAAATTAAAAACTTGACTATTTGAATTTTTCACATAAATTTTGAGGTTATGTG
>JAGFPH010002104.1:39690-52196 GCA_018207615.1 Philaenus spumarius | reverse complement strand
ACTATAGACTAGTACACCAACTCGCATCACTCCCTTTAGGATACGTCGTGCACTTGCTTCTTCCTTATCTTTTTGGAAGGAAAATCTAAACACAATTATTGGTAAAACATAGTTATTAGCAAAAGATCAATACATTTCAACATAACCTAACCTACAGATAAAATGTACAAGCCTTGATTATACATACAGATATCCCACCTTATAGACTATACGGTGAGAGAATACGCCAGCGCATCCTGTCATGACACAATTGACACTACTTGAACTTGTGCTTCATAATGTGCTGCCCTCTAGCGTTCTAAATCTAAAGGAGCATTGCTTTTAACGAAAAGAGAGAGAGTAAATCGAGATAGAACTGACCTTGGAGCTTGAAGGTACAACAGGCTACATCTACAGGAAGTAATCTTCCTGTAAGAAGTGGGGGAGGGGGAGTGTGAGGTCAGTTCAGTTTGTTTATTCTTAAAACTGAAAGCATTACATCTCTCCTTCGAAACCCAAACAACATTTTATCATGTCTATTTAAATTCTAAATACTGTATGTATCTGAGGAAAAATTGAATGTAGCATGCATTTATGTATTTTGATAGAACTAACTTTAACAAAATTCATAATACCTACCTAATTATGTTTTAATGTAACATTTGTAATTTACAAATTCAAAGACAATACAGTTATGAATACCCGTTATAACAATAATATTTCGAACGCATTAAATTTTAAATTAGGTATTAAACATAAGTTCAGTAAGAAAAGTTTTCCTTACCTATTTAATTTCACAAACATATAAATTAAAATAAATATAATTGATAGTAAAATATTTTTTTGTGATTAAA
Source organism: Philaenus spumarius (assembly GCA_018207615.1). Classification (NCBI taxonomy): domain Eukaryota; kingdom Metazoa; phylum Arthropoda; class Insecta; order Hemiptera; family Aphrophoridae; genus Philaenus; species Philaenus spumarius. The sequence goes on along the minus strand of JAGFPH010002104.1, from coordinate 51,363 downwards.
AGTTGCTAAGACTATCCTTTCCGATTGACCGATAATATCTATCAGATTACCAATATTCGTAATTTACTAGGGGAGACCCCTGCGTGCTCCGCACGCCAACCCCCGTTGGAACCTTCTAAAAACATGTTATGTTTTATTTATAATAAAGGTGTAGGAGGATTAATAAAACCTCTAAACTAAGATGGTAAATCATGTTAAATGTTCAAATCAAATTATTTCGTATATTTTATAACAACAGTTATAATAAAGTTTAAAAGAACCAGTATGTCTCAGGTGTACACTTAATCAAAAACCTAACCAAAAAGTTACTCACTATCAATTACCGTATATTATTAATAAATAGGTCTACTATATGTCTTATTTAATTTTAATTAGGATGTAACATATTTTTTCTTATTTTTTAATTCCTTAACGTAAGTTTTTATTGGTTTGTGTGTGTTGAAACATGTGTTGGTTCAGTATAGGCCTAACTTAAAATATGATTTTGTACTAAAAGCTGGACATCCGAATCAATTATATTATCTACTAGCTGACCCGTACGGCGTTGCCCATGGTTGTTGGTATTTTCAGTCTTTTTGACTTAATTGTAATTCTTTTAAAGTGTTCGTTGAATACCTGTGCATATTCTACTGTGGTCATGAAAAATGTCTACGCTATTTGGGAAAGCACTGAAAATTGTATTCCTGTAAACTACTATCTAACATGAAAAGCTTTAAATATATCGTTTTAATTTATAGTTTTTACTAAGTTTGACTTTCACTTAATTTCATTGACAATGTTGCGAGCACCTACGGTCTTAGAGGAAGCTACGTACCAAATTTCATTCCAATTCGTTCTTATAGGGATTTTTAGTAACTTTGACCCCCCCCCTCCCCAAACCACCCTAACATTTCGAATTTCTTTTAATCCTTTCTTAGCGAGGGTTTATATTAGCTGGGGTCGTAGAAAAGATATTTGAATCACTTTGTAACATCCGCGTTAATTTAGGATGTAACAAACTGGTTCAAATAGAGTTTGTAATTTTAAATGTATAGGCCTAATTAGTATAAGATAGTCTATTTATATATTGTTTAGTATTTAAATAAACAATATACAGTATGTATAAAAATAAAGCTACGAATGTGATATTTTAATGGCATTTAGTTTAATTCAGATGGTTTGTTTAGTTTTCAATAAAATATGTTTAAACTCGTGTATGTTTATGGTTATGCATGGTGTCAAATAATTTGTTTGTTATTATTATTATTGATAGCGAAATATGTTTTGAAAAGTATTAAAAACTTCATAGTTATGATATATTTTATATAAACAATATTTTAAGCAGCATATCTCTAAGTAGGCCTGTATATATATTTAATAACCAATGTTTGAGTTGAATTATAATTCTGTAAGCATTTTTATTTGTGTTTGTTTATAGTTTTTCAATCTAACCTTAAAAAGCTGTTGGTTTTGAAGAGTATTAAAGTGATTATAAATTTGCTAAGTAATGTTGCTATGGTAATACATGTAAACAAACATAAGCTTTTTATACGAACAGCTGTTTTTGTGAGCTATGGTTTTGAGTTCATACAATAAATGCTGTTCAGTTTCTTCCAAATTTGAAACTATTTCGGGAAACTTTTCTTTATGTATAAACCTTCTATGAACTACTACGAACATTTTAAGACCAAAAATTGCCAAATCGGTCCAGCCGTTCTCGAGTTTTAGCGAGACTAACGAACAGCAATTCATTTTTATATATATAGATTATTTAAAAATCATTATTTGCTTCCACGAAAGCAGCTGGATTAGTTTGATTCTTATTATAAACAGCTGTTTTGTATAGAAATGTTTTTAAATTCGTTCCATGTTAATCTTGTGGGTAAAACCCGACCTTTGAGATTAGCTCACGCCATTAAGGATAAGAATTTTTTACATCTAAAACCTTATTGCAAAACTTCGAAATGAGACGAATTTTTTGACAACTCAAACATTAAATTTGGTCTAGAAATAAGGGAGGAGTTGTGTTCACAAAAATCTGCTTCACGTATTATATATAAACATAGGCACTCTTAGCTTACCTAATGCAGTTATTAGGACATTATTAATAATTGAAATTTCTTAACATGAAACAAAATTTTAATTTCTTTTATTTCTATTACAAATTTGTTGTTTAATGATCATTATATTAATTCGTAAACATGGAAATTTGTAGTACCTTTTTTTAGTATTTTTTATAAAAGGAGAGTAATGAAGTTTTTAAATCATTCGAAAGGTACAGAAAACAAAACTTGTGTTATTGCCTAAGACAATTAAATTAATAAACTAGGTCTAACCTAAAATTGTATTTCTAAGTTGATTATCCGAATCAGCTGATTTATTTGTTATTTTATGTAGTTGGTTGCTATGGCAATGAAAATATAAATTATATTTTTGTAGGCCATGGGTTATATTTTTACTTTCACCATCCTATACGTAGTATATATGGAGAAAGTATTGTTTTCGTCCAAATTTTAAAATTTGAGTTTTTAGTGGAACCATCTGCTTTGGTGATCCCTGAACCCCCAAAAAATGTTTAGTGGAATTATCTGTGTTGGTGCTCCCTGAACCCAAAAATATTTTTAGTGGAATTATTTGTTTTATCGTTAACCAATATTTTAACGATTAAGAGTTAAAAGTTAATCAGTTTTAAAACTAACGATTAAGTTAAAAGTTACCCATATTTTTAACGATTAATTTTAATCGTTAATTTTTTTAATCGTTAATCCCAAGTCTGTTTATTACAAATAAAACATAACATATCTTTTTAGAAGGTTCCATCGGGGGTTGACGTGCGGAGGACACAGGGGTCTCCCCTAGTTAGTATAGATAAAATGTTTGAATGTAAACTACAGAACAGCTGTTTTATGTTTTTAATTTATTTATTTAATACCAAATGTTTTAATGTAAACAAAGCAGATGTTTTTAAATTCTCATGTATTTCTTATGGGGATTTTTCGTTTTTCGGGGACCCCAAAAACTCCTTAGTTTTTAATTTTAGAAAAAACTTATATTTTTCCCTCGTTCATTGAATCGATACCTTTAATTTGATACCTCTCCCATCATCCTCCGATTTACCAAATTCCCACAATTTTGAATCTAAAATTTCGCTTACAGAATTATATATAAGGATTTCGCTTACAGAATTATATATAAGGATTGTAATGATTTTGTAATATTCGAATACAATGACTGTGTATATTTGTACTTAATAATATCAATAGCTTGATAACTGTATTTATAAAATACATCTACAGATTTAATTTAAATTACTAAAATGTCACATATTATTAAACAAACTACAAGTGGCAATTTACTGTATAGTGACGGTAAGTCGACTGTAGCTCATTCTAGTCGTCAACAAAATAACCATTTTAAACATTTCAAGATCAGCGCAACCTGTCGTCAGACATTGACACTACTTGAACCTTTGCTTCAAAAATCTCTCACTAAAGAATGCATTAGGTGGCCTATCTAGAACGTCCATAATCAAAGGTACAAGTAAGTAGTTTTTCGGAGAAAAAACAAACAACTGTTTGTTGGGTTTTTTTAAAGTCATTCCGGAAGTTTGATGGAGATATCCGCTCGAATTCATGACTAATGTGCTCTTTTCATAAGAAAAGGGGGGGGGGGGGGGGGTAAAGGGAAAACAGTGGTTTTTAATAATGTATATATTTGGTAAAACACCATAACTACCCCCCTAAGGTCACAAAATAGGTATTAAGGTCTTAAAAGGTCATGCCAAAAACTTAAATTTTCATAATTTCACAAAAATTGCATGTAACCATATTCATTAATTCAAATTTTTCTGCTTAAAAACCACTGTTTTCCCTTTAAACCTTCCTTAGGGGGCCGGAAGGGGCGTTCATTTTGTTTTACTTATTTCTTATGCTAAAAAGAGATGTGACAAATTTCAAGTATCTAGCATGACTTTTAATTTTTGGCATTTTCTCTTATTTTTCCTTAAGGGTCTGCTGTAGTGGCGGCCATATTGGATTTTTATCCCGTAAGAGCCATGTTAAATTTGAAACCATTTATTACGTTTATTTTTTATCATACATTTTTTGCAAAGTCTAACTTTAACCACAGTCGCAATACGCAACGTTTTGAGTTTCACATTTTTTTAAATCCCGTTCATTTCTCACGTAATTTAAATTTTTTAAGTAATAAGTTTGAACTTTGTCCTTACAAAATAAATAAACGGTACCAGGAACTGGCACATACTTTCTCACAAATACATTTAAATTACTAAACAGATTCACTGTGACTTGTAGGGTGGAGTAGGAGAGTTTTTTTTATTAAAGTTGGAGATTAACTAATAAATATTATTATTATTATCTAGAGAGAAAACTATTCGATCGATTTCGAAAAAAATTGCACCAAACACGTCAATTATGTCTTCATAGATACACGTAAAAAGGTTTTGAATTTTTTTTTTAAACAACCCGCTTTATGGCCAAAAAACCCCCAAAATCAGTTATTATTATTATTATTATTAGCTAAACGAGAATTTTTAGAAAGATGCGGGTTTCTGTATATGGTAGGGCACATTAAAGGCTACAAATAAGCCAAATTTTATCAAAATCGTTAGAGCCGTTTTTTTTATAAAAAAATAATAACTGATTTTTGGGGGGTTTTTTGGCCAAAAAGGGGGTTGTTTTTCAAAAATTTTCAAAACATTTTTTCGTGCATCTATACAGGCCTACTGGACATGTCTGGTGCAAATTTGATTGAAATCGAAGCAATAGTTTTCTCTCTAGCTTTGTATACTTTTATTAAAGTAGGCGATTAACTAATAAATATTATTATTATTATTAGCTAGAGAGAAAACTATTCGATCGATTTCGAACAAATTTGCACCAAACACGTCAATTAGGTCTTTATAGATGCACGTAAAAAGGTTTTGAAAAATTTTGAAAAACAACCCTCTTTATGGCCCAAAAACCCCCAAAAATCAGTTATTATTATTATTATTAGCTAAACGAGAATTTTTAGAAAGATGCGGGTTTTTGTATATGGTAGGGCACATTAAAGGCTACAAATAAGCCAAATTTTATTAAAATCGTTAGAGCCGTTTTTTTATAAAAAAATAATAACCGATTTTTTGGGGGTTTTTTGGCCAAAAAGGGGGTTGTTTTTCAAAATTGTTCAAAACCCTTTTTCGTGCATCTATACAGGCGTACTGGACATGTCTGGTGCAAATTTGGTTGAAATCGATTGAATAGTTTTCTCTCTAGCTTTGTATACAATCAGACATACATACATACAGACATTTTGTAAAAACCATTTTTATGGACTCAGGGGGTCCCAAAACGGATATTTCCACAAAAATCTCAACATCGATTTTTTTTGCGATCACTATACTTTCTCTATACTATAGTATAGTGAGAAAGTAAAAAATTATTAAAATGAAAAGTGATTTGCAAGCCGGGTCCGCAATGTTAAAGATTATTTTTTTATTTTTATTTTTTCAGCACTCAATTACAAAAGATGGATTTATAAAATGGTTTTAAATAAGGCAATGTCAAAGCACTCAGCTGCAAGTAATTGCACTGTTTAGATACGGCTATAGGGTGATGCACTGGAGTCTCTGGTTGCTTTCTCTTTTACTGGAGCAAACCCTTAACACAGAATCTAAATTGAAAAAGGTATTTTCTTAAATTACAACTTTCTCATTTAATGTATGTTAAAAAAAGTCCATCTATTCACACTATTAAAATAATTTCTTTGTATCCTTCAACCCCCCCCCTTCCCTCTTACGGAGGGGTGGACTAGGTAGACCTTTTCTACAATGTTTACGATAAAAAGGACCTCTGGACAAAATCACACAAGGGTATATTAATTCCAAACCAAACCCATATTACCAGCACTATTTAAGCACTGCTATTTTAAAAGCAAAAAGAAATTGTTTTGGGGGATTTTCCTTATAAACCTTAACCCTAGAACCGGCAGATCGCACGAAACGTGCGATAATGACAACACATTTGTAACGCGTGATTGTATTGAATATTTGACCCACTAAAAATCTTAAAATCTCAAAAAGACAAACACCATTGGAAAGGTAATGTTTCAAACTTTATTTTTTGTATTTACAATTTCTTTCTAAAACGTATATTTACATACGTAATCATCGTTGCAGTTTATTAGTTTTCTACAAATCAATCGGCGCCCGAAAATTCATACAAAATATAACGAAATAACTCAACTTTCGTCAATCTCTAAAACCCGCCCAGTAGGTTGTCTTAGTTAAACCTATGTATCGATGGATTCATCACAATTTCCCCTATCCAAAACTTTCATCCAATCAAAAATCGGACAAATAGTTCTGAAGTTGTAAGGGGTTTTGTAGACCCTAGCAATTGGTCAGTTTTCCAACCAATAAACAGCGTTATTTATTTCACGTGATATGTGTGTGTGACCTCAATCGCTTTTTAGAGATATTTTGGTATCTTTGTAAACATAATGCTTCAAGCTAACTTCCCCTGTAAAACAAATATGCTATATTTGAACAGTTTATTGTGTAGGACCATGGGAAAATGCCTGCTAGTACAGACGAGAGTTTTCTATATTTTTCTAACTTTTGTTATTCAGCTAATTCTAAGTCAAACACTTGTATGAAAAGATAATAAGTATACAGTTCAGTTCTTTGATTTATTCTCTACACTTTGTTATAATAATATTTTATTTTTGGGCACAGCATATATTAGTAAATTACGTTTATAACTTGGCATACTTTTGATAGCAGACTTGTAGTAAGAACATAAAATCTCGTGTTTTCAAAATAAGAAATTTGAAAATGTTAAATGTTTTTATACAGTTCTATTTGGAACTAAATTATGAAACTTTTTTACATTGATGGAAAAAATTACAAAAAATGTTTACTACTTTTTATGTAGACTTAAAGTTGAACTTTTATTTTTCGTAACTGAACATTTTTTGTTTCTCGAGCTAATAACTTTGTAGATTTTACATCTATAATTTTTTTACTGGCATATACAAATTCTTTGAACCTTTCTCTACAAAAAAGCTATGGAAGACTTTTGGATTGGGGTTAATTTACTATTTTTTGGCGAATTTTTGAATAAATGCTTGCACACGCAAAAAAATCCATTTTCGTTAAAGCTGCCGGTTCTAGGGTTAATTGTTACGAAAATTTCTAACATTTGTTCGCCCTTAAAAGTCTAAAATAAAAGTTGCATTTTAATTTGAAAAGTTCCTCAACTTACATAGTACCGTCTCTGCCGTCTTCTTTCTTGGGCATCTCTTCTTTCTTGATATTTGCCAGTAAAGGCGGAGGTGTGCCCGGTTCTTTCTTAATTAAAGGTGCTTGGCCGGGTCCACGCTTGGCAGGTACGGCAGCGGGTGTAGCAGGTTTAGGCGATACAACTCCAGGTTTATTGACAGGTGCTGCAGTGGGGCCAGGTTTATTGAGAGGAGATTGTCCTGGTTTAGCGACCTGTGCTCCGGGTTTACCAACAGGTGCCGGAGTCTGTGTACCTGGTTTGTTTGGACCAGTTGGTTTGGCTGCTGTACCTGAAAAAATTAAATATTGTAATTAGTTCTTGCGGCGCTCTTGGCCCTTTATAATCATTATATAAATGTGTGAACATCGAAAATTGAAGTACTGCTTTTAGTTTTTATTATAAAATTTAGAGGAATAAAACTACTATCATTCATAAGGTACTGTTCTATAGAAATATGCAAAAAAATCATGTATGTAAGTTGCCGTTAAGGCAGGTAAACTAAAATAAACTAGGCCTAACCTAAAATGTGTAGCTAAGCTGATTATCTGAATCGGCCTTTTTATCTGATATTTTATGAAGTTTGTTGCTACGGCAATGAATATAATTATGCATGAAATCCATTCTAGGGTTACTTAAAAATAGGCTAAAAGTATTATTTTGAAAAGGGTAATATAGGTGTTTTTTAGTTCTTTTACTTTCTCACTATACTATAGTATAGAGAAAGTATAGTGATCGCAAAAAAAATCGATGTTGAGATTTTTGTGGAAATATCCGTTTTGGGACCCCCTGAGTCCAAAAAAGTGGTTTTTACAAAATGTCTGTCTGTATGTCAGTATGTATACAAAGCTAGAGAGAAAACTATTCGATCGATTTCAACCAAATTTGCACCAGACATGTCAATTAGGCCTGTATGGATGCACGAAAAAGGGTTTTGAAATTTTTTGAAAAACAACCCCCTTTTTGGCCAAAAAACCTAAAAAAATCAGTTATTATTTTTTTATAAAAAAACGGCTCTAACGATTTTGATAAAATTTAGCTTATTTGTAGCCTTTAATGTGCCCTACCATATTCAAAAAACTGCATCTTTCTAAAAATTCTCGTTTAGCTAATAATAATAATTGATTTTTGGAGGTTTCTTGGCGAAATGGCGAAAACTATCCGATCGATTTCAAACAAATTTGCACCAGACATGTCAAGTAGGATTATATAGATGCACGAAAAACAGTTTTGAAAATTTTTGAAAAACAATCCCCTTTTTTTGCAAAAACCCCCAAAAATCAGTTATTATTTTTTTATAAAAAAAACGCTCTAACGATTTTGATAAAATTTGGCTTATTTGTAGCCTTTAATGTACCCTACCATATGCAAAAAACCGCATCTGTCTAAAAATTCTCGTTAAGCTAAAAATAATAATAATAACTGATTTTTTGGCAAAATGGCGAAAACTATTCGATCGATTTCAAACAAATTTGCACCAGACATTTCAAGTAGGCCTGTTGAGATGCACGAAAAATGGTTTTGAAAATTTTTGAAAAACAACCCCCTTTTGGCCAAAAAACCTCCAAAAAATCAGTTATTATTTTTTTATAAAAAAACGGCTCTAACGATTTTGCTAAAATTTTGCTTATTTGTAGCCTTTAATGTGTCCTACCATATGCAAAAAACCGCATCTTTCTAAAAATTCTCGTTTAGCTAATAATAATAATAACTGATTTTTGGGGGTTTTATGGCCATAAAGGGGGTTGTTTTTCAAAATTTTTCAAAGCAATTTTTCATGCATCTATAAAGACCTAATTGACGTGTTTGGTGCAAATTTGTTCGATATCGATGGAACAGTTTTCTCTCTAGATAATAATAATAATATTTATTAGTTAATCTCCAACTTTAATAAAAAATCACCTCTCCTACCCCACCCTACAAGTCTCAGTGAATCTGTTTAATAATTTAAATATGTTTGTGAGAAAGTATGTGCCAGTTCCTGGTACCGTTTATTTTAAGTACTTTTTAAAACCAGGCATTTTTTAAAGAAGATCAAGTTTTTAACCCTCCCAGTGGCAGACTGCCCAAAGTGACGTTCTCTCAGGTGCAAGATGCAGCTATTTCGACAATTAGCGAGAATTTGCATTTTAGATTAATTCATTAACTTATAATTATCCAATCGTAATAAAACCGGCACCGTTGGAAAGAAAATGAATTAAATTTTAATTTTTGTATTTAAAACTTTTTCGTAAAACGTATATTTACATACGTAATCACCGTTTCAAAATTGTAGAATGTCAAACAGCTGCTTTCCGTGCGACATCGCGATGTTAAGAACGTAAAATTTCATCATTTTCAACGGTCTGCAACTCCTCACAGTTGTCAATTGTCACAAAGATCAATCACAGCATTGGATTCATTAGGCTTTTATCTTTCAAGTGGTATTTTTAAATCATCTGTGACCACATTAGGTTATGATATCTAGAATTTAGAATAAAGGCTTGTTATTGGTCTAAGATTGGGCCAATAAGGAAGCATTTTTTTTAAATAGATTTTTACTATCAGAAATCGATTTATTCCTAAGATGTGTAATATACCGTTTTAAAGAGAAAATGCCAATGTTTATTCTATGTTCAGTTCAAATAATTTAGGTGAAATTTAGTTGGCACAGACATGATGTAAATGAAGCGGTCTATAACGTAATACCCATTTTACACTCTGATCTCAAAGCGTTCACTCTAAGTTTTATTCGTCTTGATATTTTAGTGAATTGAAAGTGTTTATAGTTTATAAAATAGTGTTATATTGTGTTTTAGTTATAAATAAATAAGTGTAGATTGTGTTTGAGTGAAATTAGGCTTACAACAGTGTTCTAATAAAACGGTAAGTGAAGAAATAACATAGCTTAGAAATATGGTTTTAGGTTAAATTGCCGCTTTGATATTTTGATTTTTCATTACAAAATGTAAAGTTATTTGAAACTGGGTAGAATGCTATTTGATTCTACATTTCATTCTCGAATTTTTGGTATAAAAAAAAAAAACATTGTTTGAAGTAAAAAATGTTTAGGCCTAGTCACTTTGAACTTAGTCTGATTTGCAAGGTTATGTAGTAAAAACGTTCAAAGTGTTATTTTGAACTAAACAATTGTGAAATTGAAATATATTTTTACATATTTCTATTTACAACTAAATTATAAAACTTTTGTGTATTTTGAAAAAAATTACAAAAAGGTTTTACTATTTTTTATGTAGGCATAAAGTTGTCTTTTTTCCTTCCGTTACTAAACATTTTTTTTGCTTTCTAAGCTAATAACTTTTACAATTTCAAAAGAAACTAATTTTTAGTGGCATATTTAAATTCTTTGAAGTTTCTTCTACAAAAAAGCTATGGAACACTTTTGGATTGGGGTTCATTTACTATTTTTGGTGATTTTTTAAAAATATGCTTGCAAAACGCTAAAAACAGGCTTTTCAATTTTAGCTTTAACCATGCCACTTGGAGGGTTAAACTTTTAGCATATTGCTGGAGATGTTCTCATGAAAAAATACAAAAACTACTACTACAATAGCTTGTGTTAGAGCAAGCTTAATTAAAACTACTCAGTTTTAGCAGCTAATCAGCTGTTTCAAGTGGACATAATCAGATATAATTTTTTTTGAGTGCAGGGTTAGTTGTTGATGGGTAATTTTTTGTTTTCTTAATAAAATACCTTGTGATTTTAAAATTGTGGCTATTTTACACTCCAATGTTATTCAAATGAGAAAATGATGTTTAAATAATATTATTGGTTTTTAATAACGCACTGAAAGAATCAAAACAAAATTTGAATAGGTGACCCTTTTGAATTCCTTCTTGGTTAATTTTACCTTTCTATATGTATAGTTCTTTTGATCTAAATATCTAAACAGAGGATATGCATTTTCAAAGAAGGAACAAACTGTTTAAATCTAATGTTACATTGGCAGTAAAAAAAATCATATAACCACTAACCAGTTGCAGGAGAGGCTGGAGGAGCTGATTTCGCAGCAAGGTCAGTCAAATGGTCAGAGACGAACTTGAGGGCTTTCTCAGTGTGCGATACAATTTTCTGCACAGCTTGTAGTTCAGTTTCTTTAGGATAGATGGCAGCGTGTCTGGAGAGAACATGGCGGTCGTCACTTGTATCCGGTCGGCGGAGAACCTGAGGAGGACCCGGAGGGAAGAAGTTCTGAAATCAATCAAGATAAATACGCATTATTAACAAATATCTCCATTGCTTATAAAAATCAGTTTAATTCAGTGTTGCCAGCGAATAATTATCTTGCTTAGAGTAAAACCTAAATACCATTTTATATAAAAATTGTTCTGTACTTATTTTGTATTCCCGCCACAAACCAAGATATATATATCAGCATAACTCACCGCTTAGCAACAGAAGTTTTATGTATGT
>JAGFPH010002103.1:199536-220133 GCA_018207615.1 Philaenus spumarius | reverse complement strand
ACCGCGATTACTTCGAAGGTTTAGAAGAAATTCTTTCGTGTACACGTTCACCAGTTTATGATGAATAATGTTTTATCAAAATATAACACACCATTGGAGACCCCTGCGTGCTCCGAACGCCAACCCTAAATGGAAACTTCTAAACACATATGTTATGTTTTATTTATAGTAAAGGTGTACGGTACGATTAATAATAACCTCAAAACTAAGATGGTAAATAATGATAAATGTTCAAATCAAATTATTTCGTATATTTGATAACTGCAGTTATAAGCATGGTTAAAAGAACCAGCAAGGTTCAGGTATACACTTTAAAACCCTACCCTAAAAGCTAGAAATACAAAAATAATTGCTTCAAATTTTGAAATCAGCTGTTAATGGAAATATTGGAGCAAACAGCTATATTATCTATTATTATCTTGAAATTATGATTCGGTAACGCTCACAGGAGATGTTTGATAGGTTTTAATTTGGAGGGGAAAATACATGATAGTAAAAGAAAAAACTTTTAATTTCATTTTCTAAAAATAAGGTTTAATGTAAATATTTAATACCAGGGGGACCCCTGCGTGCTTCGCACGCCAACCCCGTTGGGCCCTTCCACACATAATCATGTTATGTTTTCTTTATAATAAAGGTGTAGGATTAATAATAACCCCAAAACTAAGATGGTAAATAATGTTAAACGTTCAAATCAAATTATTTCGTATATTTGATAACAGCAGTTATAAGCATGGTTAAAAGAACCAGCAAGGTTCAGGTATACACTTTAAAACCCTAACCTAAAAGCTAGAAATACAAAAATAATTGCTTCAAATTTTGAAATCAGCTGTTAATGGAAATATTGGAGCAAACAGCTATATTATCTATTATTTTATTCAATTGGTTGCTATGGTAATAAATGTAAATACATGTGTTGGTTTATCAATCTAGGCATAAACTACGAATTTTCCCCTACTAAATTTACAAATATTCATATAAATAACTAGCTGGCCCGACCCGGCTTTGCACGGATAGACAAATCAACCTGATACTAATAATTAATTAGCCTAAGTGTTTTAGTTCATTGTAAAAAAAAATGTTCATTGTAGGCCTAACCTAAAATTATATTCAGTTTTTGATCCAAATCAGTTGTTGATCAAAATCAGCTGTTTTAAGCTTTTCATACGAACAGCTGTTTTTTGTGCCCATGATAAAATCAAAAGAAATCTTTCTTCTTCTTCCTTAATATTGACCTTCCATAAGATTAACATTGAAACTTTGAGGGCCACTGGGGCGTAGCCCTTATCACTAAGGGGTATGAAAAATAGATGTTAGCCGATTCTCAGACCTACTCAATATACTCACAAAATTTCATGAGAATCGGTCAAGCCGTTTCGGAGGAGTACGGGAACGAACATTGTGACACGAGAATTTTATATATAAGATTATAAAGGGTTTTTATCGAAATGAATTATAGCCTATGTTACTCAGGGATAGTGTAGCTTTTTATTAGTAAAACTATTTTTTCAATCGGTTCAGTAGTTCCAGAGATTACCCCCTACATACAAACAAAAAAACAAACAAACAAACTTTACCTCTTTATAATATTAGTACAGATAAGATCATACAAAAAGTCCCAATAAAATAAAAGCTGAAATTGAAAATAATTAAATTTAGTAAAATAAGCTAATACAGTAAACTTGAGACTTGAATTCGAATTAAAAAAATTTGGAAAACGGTTGACCCTAAAGGCCATCCATGTAACTACCCGCTAAGTTTAGTTACAACAAACACTATTTTTGGAAATTTTAAACTGCCATAACTTTTGAATGAATCAACCGATTTTTATGCGATTTGCGGCAATCGATGAAGTTTTTCGAGTCCATTGAATGAATCTACAACAAAAACTTTTCTGATGAAAAATTTCGGAGAAATTGAGAAAAAACACTTTTTTTTTCTTTCGTTCACGATATCTCACGAACGAATTAACCGATTTTGACCGGACTGGTAGCGATCGACGTCGCTTTTCAAGGTTAAAAGCTGATTAGATTTTGGAATTGATCGGTAAATCCGTTTAAAAGTTATTCCAAAAAACCCTGATTTGAACAAATTTTTATTCTTAGTTTTTTCGAAATTTCTCAGAACCTACCGGTCCGAATTAGTTGAAATTTTCAGGAAATCTAAGTTTGATGGAACTCTTTAGAACGCCGTTTGGTAGGATCCAATCGGTTAAGCCGTTCAAAAGTTATAAGCGGGTCACATACTTACATACACACACACACACACACACACACACACACACACACCCACACACACACACACACACACAGACAGGGTGACACCCTCTCGGGAGTGGTCAGGGAAGATTCCTAGGACCTCAAAACGTCGAGATCTGATGAATACTCGATTTTTGAAAAACGGGGTGAAACCAATAACTTCCCGATTTTAGAAAATTTTCAATTTTCTTTTAGCGGGAAGTTAAAAAAGAAAATAACAACTTTATCAATAGTAATAACGAAGAAAAATGCTCACAAAATAAGGTTTACCTATTGCGTTGAGTAGCTAGATAACCAGCGCCTAGGCAACATGTTCGTAGTTCATGTCGTAATTTGTGTTTCGTGTACTGCGTTTTTGTGTATAACTAATTACTGTGTTTTCGACGCCCTCACTAGTGAGAGAAAAGTGATTTTGAATGTGTACTTTTGTATGTGATATAAGTGACCGGAAGATGGGATAATCCCGAAACTGCGGTAGTCACAACAAATAATCAAGGATTGGATAGACAGTGTAACTGGTAATATACAGGGTTAGTTAAAAGCCTGGAGACACCCCCTTAACTCTCCACCGAGCATTGATAGAAAATCCAAACCCGGGGGTTGTTTATAGGTCATGAAAGCACACTTCCCCATGCATAGGGCAACGTTGCCCCCCCACTCAAAATCGGAATTTTTGGGGGCTAATCAATATTTTTAAATGGGAAGTATGGTCATGTGATACCTCATTTTAAAGGTCTATTTAAGACTAGGAAAATGACATAAAGAAAATAAAAATCGAACCACCCAAAACAAAATAGCGGCCCTAAGCGTGTTGAAATACTAAAGTTGCTAATATCTCGAAAAGGAATAGAAAACATTTCCAGAGACAAAAAATGTTTATTTCAAAGTGCTTGACCTAAAATATTGCTTCCAAATCGATTTCGTAAATTGTATTTTTTACAACATTTTTTAAAAGATGGAGGAGTATAAAAAAAAATTTACGAAATCGATTTGGCAGCAATATTTTAGGTCAAGCACTTTGAAATAAACATTTTTTGTCTCTTTAAATTTTTTCTAAAAACTCTTCCTTTTCGAGATATTAGCAACTTTATGTTGATTTATTTCAACACGTTTAGGGCCGCTATTTCGATTTGGGTGGTCCGATTTTTCTTTTCTTTATGTCATTTTCCTAGTCTTAAATAGACCATTAAATTGAGGTATCACATGACCATACTTCCCATTTAAAAATATTGAGTAGCCCCCGAAAATTCCGATTTTGAGTTGGGGGGCAACGTTGCCCTATGCATGGGGAAGTGTGCTTTCATGACCTATAAACAACCCCCGGGTTTGGATTCTCTATCAATGCTCGGTGGAGAGTTAAGGGGGTGTCTCCAGACTTTTAACTAACCCTGTATAAATATTTCAATATTTGTATTGCGTTTCAATGACTTCACTGAATACAAGAAGAAAATAATTCGACCACGCAGCTGGACCGCTGACGTGAGTTGAGCAAATTTCCAAAACTAAGTTTATATGTTTTAGGGTTTCAACCAACTGTTTAGAAAAATGATCTACTCATGAAGGTCTTCGTGCGCAAAACATATTAGTAGAACTGGTCTGCACCTCAACCTCTAGCCCCGGCCCAGAGTTTCGTCTTTCTCGAAGCGAAACATCTCGCTTTGCGAGTCGACCTCGCGGCCTCGGATTATGGACCGTTTCGCTTCGCTCAAATCGGACCGACTCGTTTAGCGATTTTGCCTTCGGTCTCCTGCCTCAGATTAGAAGCAGGCCTCACGTTGACTTTAACCGGATATAGCCCAGTCGGTATAGGTCACAACTACCAGTAATTTGCAATACGGCTGAATTTTTTTTTATAAGTACCTTAAAGTATGTAGATTAACATAAAAAAAGTTTACCAGTCTATCGATTTCCCAAAGTCGAAAAAAAATCGATTAACATTTTTTTTTTCGATTATCCTTAATATTTCGAGCTGGGATGAAGATAGAGGAAAATAAAAAATACCACCGTGTAGGGGAGGTATTTTTCAACAAAAAAGGACATATGTATTTATTTCGTCCGAGCAATGGTTTGTCTGGAAAAAAATCGATAATGCAGGTATGTATTTTGCAGCTGGGGAAATCACTAAAAGGGGACATCTTATTCATATATGAAGCGTTTTCTCATTCTAAATTGGCTGAATTTTAATATATCGAATTGAAACTTGACATAGGAGTTAAAATATATATTTTAAACATTTATGCTGAGTCTCAGCTTGTTATCTTGAAAATTACCCGATCTAGGAGTCGATTTCGATTATCGATTTTACTAGTACCGGACTCATGAACTAATTTCAATCTATTCCAGTTTCGTCAATTTTTGGAATATCAACATCAAATTTGTTTTACAAGTTGAGTACACCAGTATAAATATTCTTAGTAAGTATGAACGATTTTTTTAATGTTATTTTTAAAAAAGAGGCGCTTGAAAATGGTCTTCTGTTTTACCTATCTCGTTTTAACTGTAACACTTTTGTATTCAACGACTCCATTTTCGACATTTTTGAACATATCTATTTAAAAATTGGTACAGAAGTTAAAAACACAATTGTTTTTTGCTACAATTATTTTAAAAACTATATTTAAAAATTGACTAATCTGCAGCCGATTAACTCAAGCTTTTTGATGAAAAATTTAAAAAGGTCTAAAATTATACTTTTTTAAGTTACTTGTGCTTTGAAAAGTATATAATAAAAAAGGTTTATACTCCTTAATCTTGTTTGAATCTATATATTTAACTTGTAAAAAAACTTTCAGGTTGATATTTTGAAAACTTTCTAAACTGGAGCTGTTTAAAATGAATTGGTGGGTCCGGTACTCCTAAAATCGAGAAACCCATTAATAAGTCAAGTGGCTCTAGATCGGGTAATTTTCAAGATAACAAGCTGAGACTCAGCATAAATGTTTAAAATATGTATTTTAACTCCTATGTCAAGTTTCAATTCAATATATTAAAATTCGGCCAGTTTAGAATGAGAAAACGCTTCATATATGAATAAGATGTCCCCTTTTAGTGATTTCCCCAGCTGCAAAATACATACCTGCATTATCGAATTTTTTCCAGACAAACCATTGCTCGGACGAAATAAATACAAATGACCTTTTTTGTTGAAAAATACCTAACCTACACGGTGGTATTTTTTATTTTCCTCTATCTTCATCCCAGCTCGAAATATTAAGGATAATCGAAAAAAAATGTTAATCGATTTTTTTTTCGACTTTGGGAAATCGATAGACTGGTAAAAACTACATACTTTAATGTACTTATAAAAAAAATCAGCCGTATTGCAAATTACTGGGACTTTTGGTCTAACTTGACCTTTACCGACTGGCCTAATACTTTTACCGTATTTTACATTTTCATCAATTTTAGAAGAACTAGACGGGGGTGTAAGGACGTGTAAAAATATGTGAAGATAATTTGCTATATTAATTTTGATATGTAAAACTCCAATAAAGTGTACTTTTAGTACGATCAATCTGTAATATTCGTTAGTTCCTGTATTAAAGTATTAAATATGATTTTCTGTCCAATAATGTCTAAATTTTTAATAACATATTGAAGTTGAATTATTTTTTAATAAATAAATTGTACATGATTTGTCTAACTAAAACAGGGTAAACTACTTCAATTATAAAATTTATATTTTAGAAAAATATATTCTGGTATTCCAAAAGAAAAACTGTTTTCATTGATAATCGAACAAATATCTAACAACACAACCGACTTCCGCAGATCGTTAAACGGGATAATATCGTCACTGTACCGAGTTACGTCGTTTAAACATAAAATCAAATCCCAGAGATGGCATATTTCCTCACAAAATGTTTTCAATGAAATCTGCTCCACTAAACGATAAGGTTTCCTATTTCGCAGGAATCGAGCTTTTTATATTCTTATACAGTATGTTAAATTTCTCTCGTAAAAATATCCACGAGAGGTCGACTAGCTATTCAATTGCTAATACAGTACCAACAGTTAAAATAACACTTTAACAACGACGTTTTAAAGAAATATTGTCTGAAGTAATATTTGTAGGAAAGTATTATTTTGAAGGAAATATTTTGACGTTTGCAATAAAATAAAAAAAATTATTAAGAATTTGAAATCTGCATAGTAAGTTATAAAAAAATTAAATTAAATGTCAATAAATTTATCCAACAAATTAACAAAACTAATTGACTGAAGTTCCAATTTAAAAAGCTAAATACATTTATCCAAAAAGATTTTTCATTTGTTTATCAACAAAATTAATTATTATAGATTATTAATGAAAAATAATTAAGTTATTTTGCTGTCCATTTAGATATGGTATACGGCTGCCTATTTGCGTAGCGCGTGACACCTTCAGTAGCAAAAAAAAAAAAAAAAATCAGTGAATATTGTCGCTCAGTGTCCTCAGTCTTGGAGTGTTGCAGAGAGGAGAGGAAAAGAGGACCACATGCTTTGTTTGTTGTGTCTGACATCGGCAGTACAACCTACAACCGCAATACAAACATATAGACTTCTCTCTTGCTTCATTCTATTTAAAGAGTCATGTAAAAGAGATGAACACAATTTTCCTTAGTGAAGAAAACGTGTATAAATTAGTTGTTTTACTTATAAACATATTCAGGGTGTCAGGGAAAACCTTGGCGTGCTACGCAGGACCGGATTTTATTCATTAAAACAAACGAAAATATTCAGTAACATTTTTCGATTTGGGTTAGTTTAGCCACAATCAACCAGTTTAATCAAACTGGACTGTTGAACCAACACATTTCCTTGTATTTACATTTATTACCATAGCAAACAGTTGAATAAAATAACAGATAAAACAGCTGTTTGCTCCAATATTCCCATGAACAGCTGATTTCAAACTTTGAAGCAATTATTTATTTTTCTAACTTTCAGGTTAGGTTTTTATTAAAATGTAGACCTGAGCCATGCTGGTTCTTTGACCTTTATTATAACTGATGTTATAAAATATACGAAATAATTTGTATTGAACATTTAACATTATTTACCATCTTAGCTTTGGGATTATTATTAATCCTACACCTTTATTATAGAGAAAACATAACATGATTATGTGTATAGAACGTCCCGACGGGGTTGGCGTGCGGAGCACGCAGCGGGTTTCCCTAGTCATTAATATATTTTAGATTTATTCGTTCGTGTTCGGAATGTCGGACATATATTTTGTAAGCATTAAATAACTTAACTTTTATAAATACTTCCCCTGATATATTATGTTCAAGAAACCATCGATAAGTAGGCCTACACTCTAAATAATATAGCCACTATGAGTTTCTTAGCGTTGGACGAAATAAATTTTGCGTTCCTCGAAAATAATTAATTAACGTTGACAATCGAAACGCAGATTCATTAATTACGAAACAGTCGAACGGAAGTTTCGATATATCAACATTTATTTATCGTTCAGGAAAAACACCGTTCGACGGTTTTGTTTCACATGTTAGGCAGACGATTTTGACGGAAAAGAATGGAGAATTAATTAGTTTCGGGGTTGAACTTGAATGGTGTTCAACCGAATGAAAGTAATTTCTTCTCGAATCAACACGTACAGCACTATTATTATATAGAGCCCAGAGACGTTATACGATGCAGCCGCTGTATTGATGTGCGCATGCGCTTAAAGTTATTATCCTTTCTAAAAACATAAACATGAAATAATTTAATATTAGTTAAAAATAAAGTACTTGATTCTTTATTAGCATACAAATAATATAACGCACATCTATACTAATATTATAAAGAGATAAAATTTGTTTTGTTTTTTTTATGTAGGGGGTAATCTCTGCAACTACTGAACCGATTGAAGAAATAGTTTTACTAATAAGAAGCTACACTATCTGTGAGTAACATAAGCTAAAATTCATTTTGATAAAAAACATTTTTATTACAATATTTGTAAATATAGTCGGAAAAATCATTTAAGTTAGGCCTAGACTGATGAACCAACACATATTTCTTGAACGTATTTACATTCATATCCATAGCAACCAATTGAACGAAACAACAGATAAAACAGCTGTTTGCTCTAATATTTCCATTAACACCTGATTTCAAACTTTGACGCAATTATTTGTATTTCTAACTTTTAGGTTAGGTTTTTATTAATGTATAAACCTGCGCCTTGCTGGTTCTTTTAACCTTCATTGTAACTGCTGTTACAAAATATACGAAATAATTTGATTTGAACATTTAACATTATTTACTATCTTAGTTTTGGGGTTATTATGAATCCTACACCTTTATTATAAAGAAAACATAACATGATTATGTGTGTAAAAGGTTCCAACGGGGTTAGCGTGCGGAGCACGCAGGGGTTCCTCCTAGTATTAAATATTCACACGAACCTTATTTTTACAAAATTAAATTCAACATTTTTTCTTTTACTATCATGTATTTTCCCCTCCAAATTAAAAACTATCAAGCATCGCCTGTGAAGGATTAGCGAATCGTAGTTTCAAGATTGTACACCAAATAAAATATTTCAAAAGGCTACTATGACCTCTTGTCTCCATCTTTTCCATCTCTCGGTGTTATGAAAGGTCGTAGAAGTGCAGTTGTGGAAGAGGGTGTGAATTAACGCTGTACTTTAGACTTCATCTTCTGCCTTATGGGTTCTTGATTTCTAAATACATCTTCCAAAATCCGTCCTGCCGGAGCTTTAGATTTTTCCTTTTGAATGTCATGTTTTCGTGATTTTCGAATTTTAAGTGTTTCCATATACGTGCAATACTTTTAATTAAATTGCCTATATTAGATTTTAATGAAATTTTGCTGTCTACCCTTCTAAAAATTTTGGATACATAATTACATGTTTTACATAATGTTTATTGTATTTGGAAAAGTAATTTTAACAATAAACAATCTGGAGATAAATGAATATTGAGCTTAACTTTTGAGATAATACAGTTTATGGACTAAACTTTAATACAAAATTTAATAAATAATAAGTTTATTATCTGCAACGCGTTTTAGTGACAATGTTTAAAACTTCAGAAATACATCAGTCAGATGTTAGTTAAAATAGGAGTGTTATACAGGGTGTTCATTAAGCGGACCCCTTCATTATTTTTGTTACTGAAAATAAGTTAACAAAACTTTGTATATATCTCGTGCATCGATGTATAAACACACTGGATCGCTGGCTGCGTGTATTGAATACGGTCCGGCTGGCCTAGCCGCTTCCCCCACCACTGGAGGGACAGCAACAACACGTGAAGCATTCAAAGTTAATGCAACGCTCACAAATGTTTTAATTTATTTTGCTCAGCTTCAACAACGGCACCAAACATTATTTATAAAATAATCATTTTAATTTCTAAACAATATTTAATTGTTATACAGTATGTAACACTTATTTTTATAGTAAACTAGTGGACCCAGCAATACTTCGCTATTGCTTGATTTAATTTAAAAGTTAGTAAAGTTATTCCATTGACTTAAGTGATCGAATTGTAAGCTCTCAGTGTAAGCTTTTTTCCAAAGCCAGTTTGTGTCTTAACTGTAAGTCGAATTTAAAAACTAATATTTTGCGGGTAGCAAATTAGATTTTAAACAAAATAGTATTCTTGATTTTTTCCGTATCTCAAACCATAAGCTCACAAAATGACCGTAAACTTCAAATTTGTAAAAAAATCGTCCAAGTTTTTGTATTTCAACCATTTAGTCAACACGTTTATTCTAAACTCATTCAAAAGTGTTCCATAGCTTTTTTGTAGATAAAGGTTTAAAGAATTCATATATGCCAGTTTTGCAAGTAAACAAAATGATTGAAGTAAAATTAACAAAGTTATTAGCTCAAGGAACAAGCATCCTATTACTTTAAATGATCAATTCTTGTATCTATCTTTGTTTGTATCTGTCGTGGATCTCGAAAACGGCTGTAACGAATTCAAAGAAATTTTGTATTTAGGTGTAGTATTGATTTTTAAGTACACCCATATAGTTGTATTTCGTGTAAAAACGAATTTTTTTTAGAAAATCTAATTTAAAAGTTGAAAAATTTTAACATAGGGTCTTATGGGTTGCCATGTTGGTTACAAAATTACAACGAAATAGTAAATAAAGCAATCAAAACAGCTGTTTATAAACAAGCCATGAGAATGAGTATTATCCTAAATCAGCTGTTCATTGGATAGTTTTTAATTAGTATTAAAAAACAATCTAATTTATACTGTTTTAGCACGTTAGAATTAGAATAAATTGTTCTGATTTAACAATTTATTTTATAAAAAAAAGTAAACTTGGCAAAAATTGATAAATTCTAATAGTCAATTTTGTAATATAGGCCTGGCTCATTTCTGAAACATAGTATTGAGGTTATGTTTACTATTGTATATTTAGTCCTGCTTTCAAAACATTAGTTGACAGAAGATAGTAGAACTAGGACTAAAATCGTAATGAAAGTTTCTCATGTTTCTAAAGCATGTATTTGAGGTTATAATTAATCTTGTAATTACCGTTAATATATTTAAGCCTGGTTTCATAATTTTACAAACCAATGTACAAACGAGCCAAAGATTAACGAGATTCATTAGCGAATTTTCCAACTGCGAGCGAAGCGAAGCGTCCAGGGGCAGAGCCTCTAGTGTTTAGTAACGAAAGGAAAAAGTTCAACTTTAGGCCTATATAAAAAGTAGGAAACATTTTTTGTAATTTTTTTCATAAATGTAAAAAAGTTTCGTAATTTAGTTCTAAAATAGAACTGTATGTATAAAAGTATTGATCAATCTCAAATTTCTTATTTTGAAAACACCAGTTTTTATGTTCCTACTACAAGACTGCTAACAAAACTAGGCCTGTTTTGAATAGTAATTTAGGAATACTATTTCCTCTGCCCAAAAATGACATATTATTATAAAAAAGTGTAGAGGATAAATCAAAGAATTGAACTGTATATAACAACAACAACGTGTATCACTGTCCATCTATCACGCTGCCCACCGCGGGTCTATCCCTCCAGTGGAGGGGGAAGCTCCACGCCGGCCGGCTCGTTTCTCGAACCTTTCAGACTACTCAGCGCGCAATCCAGTGTGTTTATACATCGATGATCTCGTGTTGCATAATAGGACAACGTTTTTGACATATCTGACCCGCTATGATTTTGGGGGGCTTAGCCCGTGTAAGAGGGGTAACAATTTCGAATGTAAAGGTAGGTCATGTAATACACCATTGAAAAGCTTATTAAAAGAGAAATAGCATGGGGCAAACTAGAGATTTATATCTTACTTCGTTTCAAAGTAATGGACAATCACTTAACATCAAAGTAGGTTATTAATTAATTGGTAATATTACTAACTTGCTGAATACCCGTGCTTCGCTACAGGGATTTTTTTTGTTGCATCACCATGATTCATAATTAAATGTCATATTTTTCTCTCATTTTCTTTCGTCTATTATTTTATGAAATGGAATTATAACTTTTATATTCAATGACTTTCGTTTTTATTGTTCACTGGCTGCCCGTCAATCGTCTTCGTCATGGCATGTGTGCTAAATAAATTAAATAAATAAAAAAGTAAAAAATTCAGAATGAAGGTTCTTTTTCAACACCTAAATCTACTGATTGGTAAATATTTGTAATACAGAAATTATACTTTCCATATAGATATAGATATTTACCAGCTGAATACCCGTGCTACGGTACGGGGGTATTTTTGCATCCCTATGTTACATAATTTTGAAATATTTCTCTCTATTTTCTTTCATCTTTTACTTCACGAAAGTGAATTATTACAAGTATTTTCAATTATTTTGGTATTTATTGTTCATTGGCTGCCCATCAATCGTCTTCGTCACTGTATGTGGGCTGAATAAAATAAATAAATTACAAATTAAGAATTCAGAGAACCGCTAAATCTACAGACTGGTAAATCAGTCTTAGCTGGATGTTTGCAGATCACCCAGATACTTCTTTAATATGCGAATGCATAGATCTGGTTAGTTTTGATCAGGGATGTTTCAACCCTTAAAGTCCAAATATTTTAAAATCCTATCTTAGTGAGCCTCTAGCGCTTATGAGCAATATGTGAACCAAATATTTCACGTTCTTTAGCTATATTAAATTAATATTTATAGTTGTAGGGGTTGTTACTAAATGTCCACCTCTTAGCAGAACGTGATAAAATGTAAAACTGGTTTATTTTTATATATGTACAAAATTTCAGCTTTTTTGCTTTAAAGAAAGTATAACAAACTATGTCTATTGTTTTAGGGGTTGTTTCAACCGTTAAAGGCCAAATATTATAAAATACTGTCTTAGTTCGCCTCTAGCCCCTATTGAGCACTATGAGCACCAAATTTCACGTTCTTAGGTGATATTCAATTAATATTTATACATTTAGTATTTGTTACTACATTTTCACCAATTAGCAGAACGTGACAAAATGTTAACTGGTTTACTTTTTATATCTATCGCGTAAGAAATAAAAGTAAACAATTTTAGTTTTCTAGCTTTAAGGAAATTATAAATTATTACACACAATACTTATTGTTTTAGGGGTTGTTTCAACCCTTCAATTCCAAATATTTTAAAATCCTTTCTTAGTGCGCTTGTAGTGCCTATGAGGTATATGTGTACCAAATTTCACGTTCCTAGGAGGTAAGGTTTTTGAGATATATAGCAAACAATATTTATTGTGTTAAGGGTTGTTTCAACCCTTAAAGGACAAATATTTTAAAATCATTTCTCAGTTCCCCTCTTCTCTCTATGGTAAATACATGTACCAAATTTCACGTTCCTGGGAGGTAAGGTTTTTGAGATATATATCAAACAATATTTATTGTGTTAAGGGTTGTTTCAACCCTTACAGGACAAATATTTTAAAATCATTTCTCAGTTCGCCTCTTTTCTCTATGGTAAATACATATACCAAATTTCACGTTCCTGTGAGGTAAGGTTTTTGAGATATATAGCAAACAATTTTTATTGTTTCAACCCTTGTAGGACAAATGTTTTAAAATCCTTTCTTAGTGTGCATCTATTGCCTACGAGCATATGTGCACCAAATTACAAGTTCCTATGTGGTATGGTTTTTGACAAACGGTGATCAGTAAAAACTACACCTAAACGATCAAAACTACCCCTAAAAATATTATGAATATCAAAATGAAATTTCTTTAGTTTTTCTATTTACACCACACATTATAAACATGCCAAATTTCATCTCTCTAGTTTCATGGAAAGTGGGAGAATTAGTGATGATGAGTGAGTGAGGGCTTTGCCTTTTATATATAAAGATAAGTAAGTCGTAGGTTGAGGGTAAATGTAACAAATTTAAACAAATAGAAACTGTAAATAAATGTAGTACGGTACCACTAATTTATCTGAGTTTCTATGTGCACTTGAAAAACTTTGGAGGGAAATGTAAATTGTATCGGGAATACAACCCTTGACCTTTGCTCCTGACTTTCTCTATAGTGCATGCCCAACTAATAAGCACCACTTTCCATGTACTGATAATAGCGCACTTCCCTCATTTCGTTCCTGGTATTTGTTGAGATAGCACTCAGTTTTGCCTTTTTACAAATGAATCGCTCAAATGAAGACAAGGTTGTAATGATTTGGTTTACAGACGAGCTTTAAGAAATCTCTCACAAGCAGTATGTTTATTCAATGAATCATCATATCGCTTTCCAGATCTTTGATTGTTTATGATCTTGAAACGAAGTAAGATATTAAGCTCTACCTTGCGCCATTCTGTTTCTCTTTTTATAAGCTCACACCAACGAAAATTACGAAAAGTTACATGACCTATCTTTATATTTGAAATTGTTCCCCCCCCCCCCCCCCCTACTATTGTGTTGTAAGCACCATGGCAGGAATAAAGAAAGGGAAATCTATATATATAAAAGCGAAATACCACTCACTCACTCAATCACTCACTGACTCACTCATCACGATTTATCAAAAACTACAGAACGGATTGAAATGAAATTTGGTATGTAGCTTCCTCTAGGGCCATAGGTGCTCGCTAAGAAAGGGTTTTAAAAAATTCGAAATTTTAGGGGAAGTTTGGGGGGATCAAAATTATTAAAAAACGATTTCTTCGAAACTACCGAACGGATTGGAATGAAATTTGGCATGTAGCTTCCTCTAGGGCCATAAGTGCTTACTAAGAAAGGGTTTTAAAAAATTCGAAATTTTAGGGGGTCTGGGGGGATCAAAGTTATTAAATTACGATTTCTTCAAAATTACCGAACGGATTGGAATGAAATTTGGTATGTAGCTTCCTCTAGAGCCATAAGTGTTCACTAAAAAAGGGTTTTAAAAATTTCGAAATTTTAGGAGGGGTTTGGGGGGATCAAACTTACTAAAATCATAATTTCAGATCTTTTATTATTATGACAATAGTGCTTTTATTATTTAAGATCTATATATATAAAAGCCAAATACCACTCACTGACTGAATACTTAAAAATAATACAATTACGTTAAAAAGATTGAAAATACCAACCACCACGGGCAACGCCGCCGTACGGGTCTGCTAGTATTTTTATATAAAAATCTTCAGTATTATGGCTTTTTATAAATTATATACATTAATTCGAGATATTCAATACATATTTTGATAGAAAACTGAATTTAAAAATTTTTAACTAAGATTTACGTACACTAATTTGTAAAAGCTTTGATATTAATTACCATGGCAACCACTGTGCACCTTCAATAATAATTCTTCGTACTTTTCAAGTACACCCTACTCAGTTACAATATGAATGATTTAGACTTGGAAAATTAAAAAAAAAATAGGTTTCAATATCTTCAGCTAATTGAACTTGATTCGAGGAATAGTTCTTAAAAAATTTAAGATGGTTTTAAAGTTATACATCCTTATACACATACCCAACGAAACAACCACATTCAAATACTTTCGTCAAAATACATCGCCCAGGAGACTCTTTCTGTAAATGAATCAACTAAATAATGATCCGGTTTTAATCATGTAAGTACCAGTACTTAACCACGTTACTCATGTTTAAACACAGAGTGATATTTTTAACTTCCGTTAAGGAATTCCAAAGTAAAATTGAACCCTTATCAGACTAGATTTAAAGAGATAGAGAGCTGGAATTGAGATGAGAAATATAACTTTAAAAATGCGCGCGCTCTGCAACAGGTTGTTTTGATTATGAGTTTGTAAAAATCCATTTATTGGTTTTTAGAATATTGTAATATTAAAATATTGAGAAAATGTTCAGGAAAGTGTGATTGGACGGGAAATAATTACAAATAATTTTAAAGATTTATTAAAACGGTGATTTATCTTTTCTACGTTTTTTCAACAACTGTACCTAATTAAAAAACTAATTTTCTCGTTTGTACAACTACAGTCTTACTTTGATATATTACAATACCAAACATTTCGTGTCTATTACATATTTATTTACAATAGAAGGGTTAAGTGGATAAAGGTTATTACATTTTTTGAAAAATTGAAAAACATTAAAATAAGGTATATACAGAGTGTTTACAAACTCACTGGAAAATTTTTGTGTATTTGTTCCTTAGGTCAAGACAATCAAAAAACGTCACATAAATATGGGTCTGAAATGCCTAGTTTTCTGTCTGTCCGTCTGTTTGTGGTTTTTACAAACTATTTTATAACTTGAGTACTATTTTAGACAGAAACTTCAAATTTGGCACGAACGTGTACCTAGGTAGGTCAAACAAGTGTGTACAATTTCATTACGTCATATTAAACAGTTTCAAGATGGTGGCCATTTAAAATCTTTGGTGTTAAATTTCACGAAAACCGTAATTTTTATAAACAAATGTTACCAGTGATAAAAAATGTATAATTTTAAGACGAACAAAATCATACTTTATTTGCTACAATCGGATAATAAATAACTGAGTAATGAGACATTTACCTAATTATGTAACAACTGTACACTGCAAATTGGTGTTTAGTGCAAATTTTGTATGATATTTATTTCAGTAAATGTCTCATTACTCAGTAATTTATTATCCGATTGTAGCAAATAAAGTATGATTTTGTTCGTATTAAAAATCTACACTTTTTATTACCGGTAACATTTTTTTATAAAAATTACTGTTTTCGTGAAATTTAACATCAAAGATTTTAAATGGCCTCCATCTTGAAACTGTTTAAGATATCGTAACGAAATTTTATGCACTTGTTTGACCTACCGAGGTACACGTTCGTGCCAAACTTGAAGTTTCTATCTAATATAGTACTCAGGTTATAAAATAATTTGTAAAAAACGCAAACAGACGGACAGACAGAAAACTAGGCATTTCAGACCCATATTTATGAGACGTTTTTTGATTGTCTTGACCTAAGGAACAAATACACCAAATTTTTCCTGGGAGTTTGTAAATTCCCTGTATAATATACCTATGTGTATATTTAATTATTGTTTTAAAACACAACTCGAAATTTTTTCTACCATTTAAACTTAAAAATTTGTTAAAAATTTAGTAGTGGCTTATACAAAAATGTACCAAAGTGAAACTAAATTAAGTTTCCTTAGAATTCGACAAATGTTACGTAAAACCTTCTTCCACTCGACCCTTCAATTATCATTACTACTAAAACAAACTGAACCATATGCTTGAATATAAATACCTTAAACATCTTATGAATAAGGAAAAGATCATAAAATGTTTAAAACATGAATACTTTTATGAATTAAATTAAAACACCCTATGAATTAAATTAATTAATTCGTTTATGAATTAAATTAGAACTTGGTATCCTAAGTGTAATCACACTAGGGCAATTGCCAGAAGAAATTACAAAAATAATATGTAGATAAGATGTCAAAACTGAAATAATCGGAAGCCTTTAACAATGGTTTTGGTTTACAAACATAGCCGATACTTTTAAATGAATTTAAAAATAAACGGAAAAATAAACATTCTGAAGGTTATATATAAGAGTATCATATTATATTTTATAAACTTCATCGTGTGACCTTGGAATTGTCTAGATGTACCAAGTGCTTTATATTCCACAGTACTCATTCTGCACATCTTTTGTATCAGCAGATAAAAATACCTTATAAATAAATTTTTGATGGGCGAAAATGTTAGGACTTTAAAAAAAGGAGTGTATAATTCGTTTCTGTTATATTTATATGGTGTGTCAATAATTTTGTCTGATTAATTAAAAAAGGTTTTATGGTTTTTAGATAAATATACACCCTTAGCAAGTTATCCCAACATTAGTGTGATATATTTGTACACGAAATACTTTTGGAAATGAAAAGGAAGAAATTACTTACAGCATGAATTCCACAAGATAAAAATTACCACAATATGTCAAAAACGTTCAAGTACGTGGAAGTGTAATTCACTCATTAAAGCTAACGAGATTTTTCCGAATAATTCCAAAACTACAAATAACATAATTTACCTTTACCGTTCCTTTTTCAAAACCAAGAACAAACGAACACTGCCTTACCTGAAAAAGAGAAATTCTCATTAAATAAATTGAATTACAAGTTTGAACACACATGAATAAGTTAGTAATTAGTTAAGCAATAATACTGTACGGCGCAATTTCATCGAGCCGAGTTTATATAACAAGTATGAAATAATTAGCCAACATTCGTAGCCTAATGATATTTTGATTATACAGTCGACGGTTGTCGAAGATTAATTCATTCGAGATCTTGTTTTATAGCCCAAAGCTATTCTTATTGGACTGGACATGATACGTTCAATGCGTGTGTGCGCGTATCCACAAATGTGTGAGCTGAGCGAAAATTAAGTTTATAAGTTTTATGGTTTTAACCAACTATTTGGAAAGTTGGTCTATTCACGAAGGCGCTGAATAGCAGCCTGTGTAGACGAAATATGTTTGTTGCTCAGCTTCCAGGCCCGGCTCACGCGTTGCTTCCTTCCGCTCGCAGCTTTACGGCCTTCCGCTTTATGGCCTTGGACTATGGATGGCTTCTCTTCGCTTATGGCAACGTGTGTATCCAGTCAATCGGGCTTGAATCAGATAAATGCCCCCTCTATAAAATGCCCACTCTATAAAATGCCCCTCTATAAAATGCCCACTCTATAAAGTGCCCCTCTATAAAATGCCCACTCTATAAAATGTTCCCTCTATAAAATTCCCACTATATAAAATGCCCACTCTATAAAATTCCCACTCTATAAAATGACCCCTCTATAAAATGCCCCGTCTATAAAATGCCCACTCTATAAAATGCCCCCTCTATAAAATGCCCACTCTATAAAGTGCCCCTGTATAAAATGCTCCCTCTATAAAATGTCCGCTCTATAAAATGCCCACTCTAAAAAATGTCCCCTCTATAAAATTCCCACTATATAAAATGCACACTCTATAAAATGCCCCCTCTTTAAAATGACCCCTCTATAAAATGCCCCTCTATAAAATGCCCACTCTATAAAATACCCCGTCTATAAAATGCCCAATCTATAAAATGTCCCCTCTATAAAATGCCCCCTCTATAAAATGCACACTCTATAAAATGCTCCCTCAATAAAATGCCCCCTCTATAAAATTCCCACTCTATAAACTGCCCACTTGGATTTTAACCGGGTACTTTTACGTTTTTTTACGTTTTGATTGGTTTCGGAGGGAACCAGTCGGGCTATAAGATCGTGTAAGAAAACAAAATGGCGGAATAATTAATTTGTTTAGATAAAACCCCCAAAAGTGCTTCTGGTTGTCGGATTTTCGGCTGACGAACTCGTCAGAACGACTTTAAAACCAACTTGATGTGTACCAAATGTTATGCAAAATGCGTCCGAAAGAGTGCAAAGACATATGTTCTACATATATAAAAGCCAAATCCACTGACTCACTGATCACGATTTTTCAAAAACTACAGAACGGACTTGAACGAAATTTGGTACGTAGCTTCCTCAAGGGCCATAGGTGCTCACTAAGAAAGGTTCTCAAAACATTTGAAATTTTAGGGGGGGTTTTGGGGTCAAAGTTACTAAATCACGATTTCTCTAAAACTACTGAACGAATTGGAACGGAATTTGGTATGTAGCTTCCTCTAGGGCCGTAGATGCTGATAAGAAAGGGTTTCAAAAAATTTTAAATCTAAGGGGGGGGTGATCAAAGTTAATAAATCACGATTTCTCCAAAACCACTGAACGATTGGAACGAAATTTGGTATGTAATTTCCTCTTGGGCTGTAGGTGCTCTCTGAGAAAGGTTTTAAAAAAATTCGAAATCTTAAGGGGGTGGGGGTCAAAGTTACTAAATCACGATTTCTCCAAAAGCACCGAACGGATTGAAATGAAATTTGGTATGTAGCTTCCGCTAGGGCCCTAGGTGCTCGCTAAGAAATGGTTTAAAAAATTCGAAATTTTAGGGGGTTTGGTGAGTCAAAGTTACTAAAAATCTCTATAAGAAATACATAGTGTAATATATTTATTGATATAAATATTTTGTGTTAATATACATTTAAGTTTGATTTCCGTGCAAAGCTAGTATACATATAATTTTTAATTACATCCAAAAGCGTGTTCTGGGTACTCGTTGACCCCCACGTCCTTAGCTGACCTTAGGTTTCACCAATGTGGAAGTTCGCAAATAATGAATAAATTTTAAGCAGTTTTAGGAAGAATAATTATAGGGAGAGATATATGCAAACGAATACAGTACTCCAGGGACAACCAAGAGACCAGAATTAGGCAGGACAGTTAAAGTACTGGATAGAAAACTACGAGAAGTGAAGCATATAGGAGAAGGTATTCAAATAACTGGGCAATTCAGTTAAGAAACAAGAAAAGCCAAGCAGAACTATCTAGTGTCCAGGTTAAACCCTAAAGCTGTTCTTTCTTTTCTAGTAACGAGAATCCTTATTTATAGTTCCAAAAAGACGGAATGGTGGGACTTTATCTTTTGCTGCTTGGCTTGGATCTATAATTTATTTTGAAAGTTATTTACAACGCCATAAACTGAAGAAAACGGTAGATAAGTGTACAGTAACATTTACTCAATTAACAAAAGGTTCACAGTCAAAGTCAATGAATCCTTTTTAAACGATTACTTCGTTACGATACAATAGTTATTTCTTGAGAACCAAACTTTGCCTATGAAAAACTCGTAGATTATTTTCGTTTGAAACTTGCTTCACAACTACGTCAAACTTCATTGCTACACCACCTGACCGTCTATGATAGGCACATTGACAAAAAACGATAATCGTGTGAAGGTACATTTACCCAGGTCTGTGACGTTTAAATAGTAGATAGACAATTCCATATATATTTCCTGACACATTTAATGAGTGGTTCGACATTTATTGTAAACAAACGAAAAATCACGTCTG
>JAGFPH010002103.1:178106-189474 GCA_018207615.1 Philaenus spumarius | reverse complement strand
CCCTCTATTAAATACCCTTCTATAAAATGCCCCTCTATAAAATGCCCACTCTATAATATGTCCTCTCTATAAAATGCCCACACTATAAAATGCCCACTCTATAAAATGTCCCCTCTATAAAATTCCCCCTCTATAAAATGCCCCTATATAAAATGCCCCCCTACAAAATGCCCCTCTATAAAATACTCCCTTTATAAAATGCCCCCTCTATAAAATGCCCACTCTATAAAATGCCCCCTCTATAAAATGTCCCCTCTATAAAATGTCCCCTCTATAAAATGTCCACTCTATAAAATGCCCCTCTATAAAATTCCCCTCTATAAAATGCCCCCTTTATAAAATGCCCCCTCTATAAAATGCCCCCTCTATAAAATGGCCACTCTATAAAATGCCCAATTGGATTTTAACCGGTTACTTTTACGTTTTGATTGGTTTCGGAGGGAACCAGTCGGGCTATAAGGTCGTGTAAGAAAACAAAATGTGCGGCATAATTATTTTGTTTAGATAAAACCCCCAAAAGTGCTTCTGGTTTTCGAATTTCCGGCTGACGAACTGTCGGAACGACTTTAAAACCAACTTGTGTACCAAATGTTATGTAAGATGTCCGAAAGAGTGCAAAGACATATCTTCTATATATATAAATGCCAAATCCACTGACTCACTGATCACGATTTCTCAAAAACTACTGATCGGACGTGAACGAAAAATTTGGTATGTAGCTTCCTTAAGGGCCCTAGGTGCTCACTAAGAAAGGTTCTAAAAACATTCGAAATTATAAGGGGGGTTTGGGGTTATCAAAGTTATTAAATCACGATTTCTCCAAAACCACTGAACGGATTGGAACGAAATTTGGTATGTAGCTTCCTCTTGGGCTATAGGTGTTCTCCGAGAAAGGTTTTAAAAACAATCGAAATTTTAGAGGAGGTTTGGGGGGGGGGTCGAAGTTACTAAATCATGATTTCTCCAAAACCACCGAACGGATTGGAATGAAATTTGGTATGCAGCTTCCGCTAGGGCCCTAGGTGCTCGCTAAGAGAGGGTTTAAAAAATTCGAAATTTTAGGGGGTTTGGTGAGTCAAAGTTACTAAAAATCCTGTAATATATTTATTGATATAAATATTTTTTGTTAATATACATTTAACTTTGATTTGTCTATCCGTGCAAAGCTAGTATACATATAATTTTTAATGGCATCCAAAAACGTGTTCTGGGTACTCATTGACCCCCAGGTCCTTAGCTGACCTTGGGTTTCACTCCTGTGGAAGTTCGCTAATAATGAATAAATTTGAAGCAGTTTTAGGAAGAATAGTGATAGGGAGCGATATATGTAAAATATTACAGTGCTCCAGGGACATCAAAGAGACCAGAATTAGGCAGGACAGTTAAAGTACTGGATAGAAAACTACGAGAAGTGAAGCATATAGGAGAAATATTTAAATGACTGGACAATTCAGTTAAGAAACAAGAAAAGCCAAGCAGAACTATCTAGTGTCCAGGTTAAACCCTAAAGCTGTTTTTTCTTTTCTAGTAACGAGAATCCTTATTTATAGTTCCAAAAAGACGGAGTGGTGGGACTTTATCTTTTGTTGCTTGGCTTGGGTCTATAATTTATTTTGAAAGTTATTTACAACGCCATAAACTGAAGAAAATGGTAGATAAGAGTACAGTTACATTTACTCAATTAACAAAAGGTTCAAAGTAAAAGCAATGAATCCTTTTTAAACGATTACTTCGTTACGATACAATATTTATTTCTTGAGAACCAAACTTTGCCTATGAAAAAGTCGTAGATTATTTTCGTTTAAAACTTGCTTCGCAACTAAGTCAAACTGCATTGCTACACCACAGACCGTCTATGATAGGCACATTGACAAAAAACGATAATCGTGTGAAGGTACATTTACCCAGGTCTGTGACGTTTAAATAGTAGACAATTTCATATATATTTCCTGACACATTCAATGAGTGGTTCGACATTTATTGTAAACAAACGAAAAATCACGTCTGTGAAATTATAAAAATATTGTTAAGAATTAATTTAAAAAGTACGGAAGCAATACTAAAGCAGCACTGATAAGACTGATACGTACATGTGGAAACCCCTTCATTCAAATACACTGAAAAGTAGTAAATTAACAAGACCTTAGGTTGACAGCATCTGTAAAATACAATATGAATGAATGAATGAGAGAAAAATGCTTTATTTCGCAACAAAATAAACGGTACCAGGAGATGGTAGGCTACATACTTTCTCACAAAAATATTTAAATTATTAAACAGATTCACTGTGACTTGTAGGGTGGGGTAGAAGAGGTGATTTTTTATTAAAGTTGGAGATTTACTAATAAATATTATTATTATTATTATGTAGAGAGAAAACTATTCGATCAATTTCGAACAAATTTGTACCAAACACGTCAATTAGGCATTTATAGATGCACGAAAAAATGTTTTGAAAATTTTTGAAAAACAACCCCTTTATACCCAAAAAATCCCACAAAAATCGGTTATTATTATTATTACCTAAACGAGAATTTTTAGAAAGATGCGGTTTTTTGAATATGGTAGGGTACATTAAAGGCTTCAGAGCCACATTTTGTCGAAATCGTTAGAGACGTTTTTTATTATAAAAAATAGAATTGATTTTTTTGGGTTTTTTTGCTAAAAAGGGGGTTGTTTTTCAAAATCGTTTTTCGTGCATCTATACAGGCCTACATGACATGTCTGGTGCAAATTTGTTTGAAATCGAATGGTTTTCACTCTAGCTTTGTATACATACATACATACATACAGACAGACAGACATTTTGTATAAACCACTTTTTTGAACTCATGGGGGCCCAAAACGGAAATTTCAACAAAAATCTCAACATCGATTTTTTTTGCGATCACTAAACTTTCTCTATACTATAGTATAGTGAGAAAGTAAAATAGACTAACACAATATTATTATGTACATTTGCATTGCCAAAGCATAGGCTGTCCTCTTGGTTGGGTAGTAATTTCAAACACAAAAGCACATGTCCAGCCCTTTTATTACGTTTTTAAAATGTAACTTAAAAGTAAAAATAAATAATTTTTCAGAATTTGTCTCCAAAAACAACATATACTTTGGTGTGTTTTGTGGCAGCCACAGAGTCCGTTTGATAAAAAAAACTTAACAGCTGATCTACCGATTCATGTTCCCGATATCACCACACTTGGGCTCCGTAACACATGATTGACCCGGCTACAGCTTTAAAACATTCCGATTTAGTTAATAGGGAAATACTTGCATGTCCCAACAAATTTACCCAAGCATGATTGATGGCATTTTTAGATGCTGTCAGTTTCTCTTCAAAATGACATTGTAAAGACAACGCTGGGGTCAGAGTCAGACACAGATATTTATACTTGTTGACAGATTCAACTTTCACCTTTATAAAACCATCGCTCATGATACGATAATTCACCCCTCCCCTCTTTCGAAAGACCATAATTTTGTATTTGTCCAATCAGGGGTTAGTAGTACTGATTTCAAACGAATGAAACATGTGTGTAACTAGCTCTTGGGTATTTAGTGATTTTCTGTGGTAAAATACAATAACTTCATATATGAAACTAAAGAGTGACTTTAAGAAATACATTATTGACTTAATTTGGAATATATTTTTTTGTGGTTACGAGATGGTGAATCTACGTTATACAGAGGGATTAATTACAGGAAATGTATAGTGTTTAAGAATGAGCTTGGATTTTAAAGTGATTTTGGTGGTTGGTAAACCAGACATAAGGGTCGTTTTCTTTTGTTCTGCGGAGGTGCAGGATCAGTGATGATTTGTTGAATGTATGTGTAGTGAGAACCTTGGACTCTGTGCCTGAGTGTGATAGCTGAGCTTTAGGATGAAGTAATCGAGTGTGGGGATTTTATGCCCTTGAGAGATGGTTGCGTTCGATACGTACCATGGGGAGTTAATGATCCAAGGGAGAGTTTTGGTTTAGGAAGAAATCCAACCTTATCTTCCAAACAACTTACAGAAGGAATACTAAGCTCGGTATGCGTATTGGTCTGATGTAGGTTGTACATGGACAACCTGATACGAAGTAATTGAGGGCTCTTGTCGTTTATGACTGGAAGGAGTTAATTTAGAGTAAAGAGTCTGACATGACTCCTTGCTATGGGGGATTTGTTGAGAGTTAGTTGAACTCTGGATAGTCTACGTATGGCAGAGAATTGGATTGCTTGCGTTTATCCGTGTTTACTGCAATTCTCCATTTCCTGAACAATGGTTGCAGCCTATCCAACTGTTGTTGGATGACTGACGAATCACATTTCAGATTAAGTGATCTGTGGTAAAACATAGCGTCATCGGCAAAGAGTCACGTTGATACTTTGGGTGTGACTGGAATGTCGTTAGTTTACAGAAGGTACAGTAACGGTCCAAGAACCGAGCCTTGGGGAACTCCTGCCTCCAAGGGTCTAGGAATGGATTGAGTACCTTCGACAGCAACCTGAAACCAACTACTGTC
The DNA here is from genome assembly GCA_018207615.1 of Philaenus spumarius. Lineage (NCBI taxonomy): Eukaryota > Metazoa > Arthropoda > Insecta > Hemiptera > Aphrophoridae > Philaenus > Philaenus spumarius. The sequence goes on along the minus strand of JAGFPH010002103.1, from coordinate 184,966 downwards.
GAGGTCAAACACACTGAAGAATATTGTGTTTTACTTGTACGGATGCAGTACGGCACTGACATGCCACGAATCTTTATAAATGGACCATAACAGTTCAGTTTTTTTATTTTTTATTTAAGTTACTAAACCTAAGAAACGAGCTGAGCGTTAGTTAATTTGTTTAAATTGTAGGGTGTAACAGATTTAAAAATATAATTTAAAACTGAATGCAACTTAATAGATTCAGTTCAGTTCTTGTTCGGTACAAAGCAGTCAATTAAGAAACAATGTGCCGTTTCAGTTGTCGTAATCTTTTAAGTAACATATAATTTCAATTTCTGTCCTAAGATTGGAGTAATCATACTTTTACCTTCAACAGTGTTATAACTTCTTTAAAAAAATTATTGTAAACAAATTTATTTTAAATTATGTGCTATTTAATAAATAAAAGTATCAATTTTTCGCATTGGAATAAAAACACACGACTTTTAAAGTCGTTTAGAAATACAAAAAAACAGTTTCAACGCCATCTACTCTCTGATGAAGCTATTTGAGACAAATGTGTACTTAACTTCTATTTTTATTAGTATCTCTGAAAGCAATTGCATTTACAGTCCAATAAAAGTTACTCTTTACATTCAGTTTTACTTTCACTTGAAGGTTTTCATTATCTTTCCGTCCTAAAGTAAGCTTTTACTATAACAGTAAAAGTCAAGTAAGTATAATCAACTGTAATTTAATACTTTATATCAAAAGAAATTTAGTATTTGGGAGAATTGACGAAATAATATTGTGTGGTCATTTTAGCAGTCTTTAAAAATACTTCTTACTCCAATATATAAAGTGACTTAAATTTGAAAAATCACGAAAAAAAGAAATATTTATTTGAGTTTCATACAAACCTTTTCTATTTATAATAAAGTATTTTCTATAGAAGTTATTTTTGCGTAGCTAAAATATTATTAATAACTTTATTTTTGGGCAATAACTACAAATAAATATTAGTTTTGTTGTATCTAATAAGGGTCCTTACCCTTATTAGATTTCCTAATAACCCTAACCTAGATGAATATTTGTACATTCAGAGGAGAGGGGCTGAAGGCGCTAGTCCAGGCTGATACAGTTTGGACCTCCATAGGCAGTCTTCGTATTCATAGGCTTACTTTCATTAAATAATAATTTTAGGAAAAATGCACATTTTACTCAGAAAAATTAACACACCAGGGTGCGATATTTTGTCCAGATGATCTTTCTTTCATAAACATTATAAAAAAAATTATACCAATTTCCTTCTTTTGGAAGGTGGTTTGGGGATGTTGAAAGTGTACAAAAACAGTTTTTTTTCTTTAGAGGATAAACGGTGGGCGTTTTTTAAACAAATATTAAATAGGAAAATATATTGTTTTTGAGACCCCATATGACCCTCTAATTGCTTAAGATTCTGTTATGGAAAAAAAGGGAAAACACCCAAAATTAAAAGTCATGATTGAAACTTAAAATGATATACAAAAGATCTTTTTACATAAGCATGGAGCAAATCAATTTACGCTCCCCTCCCCCTAAGGAAAGTTACGGGTTTTAAGAGTAAAATAGTGTTTTTTTAAATAACAAATTAGTGTACCAAAAAATAGTACATGCACATTTTTTACAAAATTTTCGGAATTTGTAGTTTGGCATGAGCTATATTTTGAGACCTGTATCACCTTTTTCGTGATTTTTTTTGTGTAGTAATGGAGGTTAAGAGACAAAAAAAGCGTCTTCGAAGAAAAACGCGTATAACGATAAACTGGGCAACATTTCTACTGTCATTAAATTACCTGCACTAATAAACTTACTTTAACATTGTAACACAGGTTCCTTTTTCCACCGAATTTAAAAAGTCAGTGAAGCTATTGCAGTTTTATTCTTACACTATACTTGGCCCTACTCACAGAAGACACATGCAGGAGTCAATAACTCACAGACACCACAGATTAAAAGAGTGATTTATGCCTGTCCACTCTGTGAGCTGTTTTGTATGCGGAAAGGTTACACTATGCTTCGGAGAAACGTGATCAATACGTACAGAAGAGGGAAGCTATTGAGGCTTGTGTTGACACTTTATGGAATGATTTATGGTTAAGTTTTATTTATTCGAATTCCAGTTTGAGTTTTAGTGTTTTACGAGAAAATATTATATACACCTCATGGCTCCCGATAGGCTAGTTAAATTCAACACTTTAAATGTATCATACCGAAAGAGTACATTGTAACTTGTTTTACAATTTTGTCTGTATGTCCGTTTGAAAAAAAAACTAAAATTAAGTGCCCGAGCTTTGTGTGTTGGTGTAAAATTACATGTTATACAATAAAAATTCACAAACAATTGATTTAATTCAACTTTATCCTTAAATATTATTTCTCAAATCTGTTTTTTTTACGCTGAGAGAAATCTCCCTTAATTCTTCATCAATATTAATTATTCTAGCAGCATTTTAAAGCTTATGTTCCCCGCTATTGACGAAAAATAGACAGACAGCTTAAAAGTAATGTTTTAGTTACGTTTGGTGTTTGAATAAAGAAATATGTTGAAAATTATACCAACTGATTCATTGTTAATGATTTGTGTTTGTTAAATAGCATATAAACATCTGGAGCTAAAATTAACAGATTAACATATGTTTGTAAAACATCTGGATTGTATCTATAATGTATCTATTCGCGTACTTAGTAACTTCAAAGGTGGTATGGTATGTAAAAGAAATTCAGAGATCAGAGTTTACTTAGGCGAAAAGAGCTACTTAGTTCATTTTCGCAAACATCAAACCTAGCGCATTCGATTCCTAACCCCTATATGCAAATTTTCATCCAAATCGTTAAAGCCGTTAGCGTGATCCCCGAAATAAATTTATATACAAATATACAAGAATTGCTCGTTTAATAAAATTTACTAGGGGCTCTGCCCAACCCCGCCTTAGCCTACGGCCTCAGATGCCTGCTTCGCTTCGCTCTCAGTTAGAAAATTCGCTAAAGAATCTCGTTAATCTTTGGCTCGTTTGTACATAGGTTTTTAAAATTATGAAACCAGGCTTAAATATATTAACAGTAATTACAAGGTTATAACCTCAAATACATGCTTTAGAAACGTGAGAGGCTTTCATTACGATTTTAGTCATAGTTCTACTATCTTCTGTCAACTAAAGTTTTGAAAGCAGGCCTAAATATAGTAAACATTATTGCAGGATTAACATAACCTCAATACTATGTTTCAGAAATGAGCTGTGCCTATATTACGAAATTGAATATTAGAACTTATCCATCTTTGCCAAGTTTACCTTTTTTTTGACAAAATAAATTGTTAAATCAGGCCCAATTTATTTTAATTCCAACGTGCTAAAACAGTATAAATTGGCTTGTTTATAAATAGCTGTTTTGATCGCTTTATTTACTATTTCATTGTTATTTTGTAACCAACATGGCAACCCATAAGACCCTATGTTAAAATTGTTCAAATTTAAAATTAGATTTTCTCAAAAAATTGCGTTTTTACATGAAATACAACTACATGGGTGTACTTAAAAAAATCTAAACTACACCTAAATACAAAATTCCTTTGAATTCGTTAGAGCCGTTTTCGAGATCTGCGACAGATACAAAGATAGATACAAGAATTGCTCATTTAAAGTAATAGGATATATTGATGAAAATTTTACTAGCAGGAGGTCACTTTTTGAAGTGATAACTTCTTATGGCCCGTTCGGCACTTTTTGCGTGGGTATCCGAATGAAATCTTGCGTACCGTAACGTACCCATTGTATTTTACATGCGTTTAGTTTAAGGCTGTATCACACATACAAAATAAGGAAAAAAAATATGTATGGCTTAATTCAATAGTTGTATGGGTTAATTTAATCACGACACGCACTAATGGACATTGTGCTTCCTCATTTTGTAAGTTGTGTTAAAATAGTTTACTTGATGATATCTCTAAAACGGACATAGTTGTTTCTAATATGTTTCTGTAAATATCTAAATTTGCTAACTTGCTCGCTATCTATGGTAATCAATGTAGATGCATTAAAGAAATGTGTGTTGGTTCAGTATAGGCCTAACCTAAAATTATATTATTATTATTTGACTATAGACAATCATGTTTATGTCATTTTTTAGATTTCAATTTTAAATTTGACAAGATAAAAATAATGATAAAATATAAACTAACGATTTATATTATGACAGTTTTTACTGGGCTTGCGCAGTCCATCATATGTTTTGATTAATAAATAAACCAAATAAAAATGCTTATAATGTTTGCTCGGAATGCCGAAAACAAGACTATTGTTAATAATTTTAATTCACTAATTATTAAATGTTAATTTTTGATACAACACTTATTTTGAAATAGCCTTTTTTAAATATCGAGTAATCGAAATAGTCATCGAATCTACTTGCAATGACTAATTTCTGGTTCTATTACAATATGTTTTGGGAGATCACATTTTTCTTTCGTATTCCATTACATGTTGCCACTTAATCGTTAAATGCCGATAAATCGAAACAGTAATCGAAACTACTTCTACCCTAACCACTAATTCTGTTTTAATATGATTTTGGAGAAATGTTTGTTGTTTCCCATTGTATAGCGTGTAGTCAATTAGCTGTTAAATATCGATTACTCGAAATAGTCATCGAAACTACTAACCCTAACTTCAGCTTCGAAATGTTTTGAGGGGAAATAGTTGCTGTTTTGAAAGTTAGTTATGCTACAAATTAAAAGTTCTGAAAGTGATATTTAATAACCTAATTGATTAGTTCCTTTATGATTTGGGAAATTGTTTATTATAATAGTATGTGTAATCATATGGAAGTGATTTTGTTGTTTTTAGTTAGTGTGTGGGTTTATTGGCAGATCTGTAAACAAATTCAAATAACAATATATTATTATAACGGAACGTAAACAGTAAAACTGAGTGCTATACAAAGTTTTATTAAATTTATAAATCAACTGGGGAAAACCCCTACGTGCTCTGCACGCCAACCCCGTTAGAATCTTCTATACTATACATAATCATGTTATGTTTTCTTTATAATAAAGGTGTACTATTAATAATAACCCCAAAGCTAAGATGGTAAATAATGTTAAATGTTCAAATCATTATTTCGTATATTTTATAACAGCAGTTATAATAAATGTTAAAAGAACCAGCAAGGCTCAGGTCTACACTTTAAAAAAACTTAACCTAAAAATTAGAAATACAAATATTTGCTTTAAAGTTTGAAATCAGTTGTTGATGGAAATATTAGAGCAAACAGCTGTTTTAACTGTTGTTTTATTCAATTGGTTGCTATGGTAATAAATGTAAACACATATGTTGGTTCGTCAGACTAGGTCTAACCTAAGATTTTTTTCCGATTAAATTTACAAATATTGAAATAAAAATAGTTTTTATCGAAATAAATTATAGCCTATTCAGGGATAGTGTAGCTTGTTATTAGTAAAACTATTTTTTCTATCGGTTCAGTAGTTCCAGAGATTACCCCCTACATAAAAACAAACAAACAAACAAATTTTACCTCTTTATAATCTCTTTATAATATTAGTATAGGTAAGTTTACATAAATTATATACAATTACAGTGATTTTTTGAATAAGCACAGCCCTTAATGAGTTTTAAAACATAATATGTATCCTTATCAAATTAATCAAACGACATTTATATATTATTCGAACACTCCGCGCCTCTACAGAATGTAATAACAATAAGAAATTGGCTTCAATTCAAAACAACCAGCCACGAACTCGCTTGTATCTCCATAAAGCAACGTTACGCCAATGACGTCATTAAATGTGATCAAATAACCTCTGCTGTCTGCAAAGGTGATCTAGATTAAATGCTAAGTTATTTGATGTAATTGAACACATCTGTGGTGCCAGTAAAACAATAATTAAATCAGTTTATTTCTTCCGGCTAAGGTAGAAGAATACCTCGAGCGAAATTTTATGTTAAAACTTTGGCCGCAGAAAGTTCTTAACTTTATTTAATTTCGACTCGCAGCGTGAGGGAAATTCATTTTGCTCGGTAGCAGTTCTCGACCTGGTTATTGCGCATTTCTTCCACTTAGCGTTAAATTTATATTTAACAGTTTAACTTGTATGAGTAACAAAATGATCCGAATTAAAAAGTGTTCTAAATACTTTCAACTGTTTAATCGGTTTATTTCTAATTATTTTGATACCGAAGCGAAGAATTTAGTTATCACTTGTTATGCTTGGTCGTGACCCCATTAAAAAAAAAAGACACGTCTCTATTAAAGCTTGGCAGATCCAGCCGCCATCTTGAATTTCAACGCCCATAAGAGCAATACTAAACGGGTAATAATATTACTGGAGTAATAATGATCAAACAATTATTTTGAATATGTAATTTAAAAGTTAAGGTCAGTCCGTAAGCATTTAGTTTTTTAAATTTGTCCATTGACATAACTCAAAATCAAAGTTTGCTGTTTTTCTCTTATTCGATAAAGAAATTTCAATAAATTTGGGTAATTTATGACGAAAAAATCTGCTTTATTGTGGAAGCATGTACGCGCCGAATGTTTTGTTCCTACTCGAGTGTTTAGCCGGCACTCTGGTGGTTATCACATCAACTTGTTGCTCGCGGAGGAATACTAGAAAAATAATTCGACCACGCAGCTGAACCGCTGGCGTCAGTTGAGCAAATTTCCAAAATTAAGTTTATAGACCTACGTTTCAGGCTTTCAACCAACAATTTGGGAAATAGGTCTATTCACGACGGTGCTGAATAGCTGCAAAATGGTTCGCACGCCTTTCCGCATATTGGGAGTATGTTCAACACACAAAGCATTGCGTGCTTCGCACGCCATTACACATATTGGGAGTA
>JAGFPH010002103.1:161801-172391 GCA_018207615.1 Philaenus spumarius | reverse complement strand
CTTATAGCTCGCTTGGGTCCCCCAAAATCGATCAAAACGTAAAATACCTAAGCAGCACCCGGTTCAAAGCCATGTGGTGGATTCTACCGTGGGGTTCAATGCATTGTGTACTGAAGATACTCCCAATACGGGGGTTGGCGTGCGAAGCACGCAATGCGTTGTGTACAGAAGATACTCCCAATATGCGGATTGGCGTGCGAAGCACGCAATACTCCTTTGGAGATACTCCCATCATGCGGAACGGCGAGCGAACCATTTTGCAGCTTTTCAGCACCGTCGTGAATAGACCTATTTCCCAAATTGTTATTTGAAACCCTAAAAAATAGGCCTATAAAAATAATTTTGGAAATTGGCTCAACTCACGTCAGCGGTTCAGCCGCGTGGTCGAATTATTTGGAATGCGGTACACGGAGTAACTTAATAGTTTGTTTAAAGAATCGATTACAGAAATTTCTATGCCAAGAAAGATTTGATTAAATTACAGCAATTTATTTTAAAGACGTAGACTGTGTGGTTCCAATGTTAGCCAATTCTAAAAGTGCTTCCTTAAATAGCAATCAACCTACGCACACATGCTGCGTCGCTATTTTGTACGAATTTACCCTTTAGCATTTAGATTAGTCAATGTATCATCTCGATGCTGACTATGGGGGCAGTAGATAAATCTCCCTTTTGTGTCAAGAAAAGCGTATGTCGGATTTGTAAAAATCTAAGTTGAATTCATTCCTTTATTCAAATAAACAATACGATTTGCAATACACGTAAGTACAATGATAAATACAGGAGGTCCCAGAAATCTCTCGAACCACTTTGAGGAATTCTTGCTTGGATAAAAATAGTATAAATAAACGGTACCAGGAACTGGCACATACTTTCTCACAAACATATTTAAATTACTAAACAGATTCACTGTGACTTCATAATATTGTAGGTGGGGTAGGAGAGGTGATTTATTAAAGTATCAGATTAACTAATAAATATTATTATTATTATCTAGAAAGAAAACTATTCGATCGATTTCGAACAAATTTGCACCAAACACGTCAATTAGGCCTGTGTAGGTGCAAGAAAAAAGGTTTTGAACAATTTTGAAAAACAACCCCTTTTATGGCCAAAAATCAGTTATTATTATTATTAGCTAAACAAGAACTTTTATAAAGATGAGGGTTTTTTCGTATGGTAGGGTACATTAAAGGCTACAAATAAGAAAATTTTTATCAAAATCGTTAAAGCCGTTTTTTATAAAAAATAATAACTGGTTATTTGGTCAAAAAGGGGGTTGTTTTTTCAAATTTTTCAAAACTATTTTGTGCATCTATACAGGCCTAATTGACATGTTTTGTGCAAATTTGTTCGAAATCGATCGAATAGTTTTCTCTCTAGCTTTACAAACAGACAGAAATTTTGTGAAAACCACCTTTTTTGGACTCAGTGAGTCCCAAAACGGATATTTCCACAAAAATCTCAACATCGATATTTTTTCGATCACTATACTTTCTCTATACTATTGTATAGCGAGTATAGTGAGAAAGTAAAAGTTCCAATAAACATAGGCCCGTAAACTCTATGTTTTCCACTTATCGGCCGTTTTGTTTCTTTAAAAAAAAACTTGATATCCGTGAAAGTATGTAAGATATCGAGGTAAAATTTGGTGTACATATTTTGTATGTAAACTTTTACTAGGGTAAACAAAATCTGAACAGTGTCTTGTATATTTTTAAAATGGCGTCGGTGAACAACTTTTAAAATACTAACACTGAACATTTTAAACGACTGCCGTTTTAAAAATATAAAAATGCTGTTTTGAATTTTTATACCCTGGTAAAAGTTTGCATAACCAATGTGAACACCGAATGTGAACTAAATATCTCATCTAGTTTTAAAGACATTGTTTTTTTGTTGTAAAAAACAAAAAGGCGGATAAATTGAAAACAAATTAATTTTTTGAACCTACGTTTATTGGAATTTTGTATATTATTATACCTAAGCAACAATTCCAGAAAGTGGGTCCAGAGAGTTCCGGGACACTCTGTGTGCAAATGGAACTAACAATTGCTCTGGAAGGCTTGCGCAATCCTGTTGCAAAACCAACAAAGAAACTTAATTTCTGCATATTTTTTATTTAAAAATAAAATGTTACGGTAGGAAATATATGTGAATAAGCGGTTGGCTGTATGCGCAGAAGCAGGGGTGGCCAATGCGCATGCGCTAACAGCGTTGCGAGTCAGTCGGTGACAGAGGTTAGTAGCGTTATCTAGTGCACTGTCTTTCCTAAAAACATTGTAGTGTTTTATTATTTCTGGACTATAATCAACTTATTGAAATTGTTATAAATATTGTATATATTGTTATAAATAGTGTATAAATTATTTATAAATATTGTACATAACTTTTGAAAACATAGCCGTAAAAAACAGACTGGGTAGTAGTCTACTCAGCAGTCAAAGCCCCCACCCCGCCACACATAACATACAGTTCGAGCAAACTAGGAGTGAACTTGGCCTAATGGGCGAGTCATCCCTTCTACAGTCTACTTCTCCTTAAACCTGCCTTGGCGGTACAACCAATTCCACAAAAAAATAGGTCCACAAATAAATAACATTTAACTGAGGAAATAGACAGGGCTCACATTCTTATAACTTTACGTACTTGCTTACAACCTTTTTATAAAAAAGTATTTCACATTTTAGAGAAAACTATGACAAATATCTATAAATAAGTAAGGTTTTGTTTCATACAAAATTATAAAATGTTATAACTGTGATGCAAAATTTTACTAAGTTTTTTATAAAATAAAAGTGATGACAACAAAAATGTTCAAAGCGAGAAATTTTTGTATTTTTAGGCAAAAACTAAACTTTTTGCGAGAAAGTTGTTGATAATTAGTGTAATTAACTTTTTTATTTATAACAATTTTCTGTACGACCTTTTGTTTAGTCAGGAGGAAGGTAATTCCTGTAATGAATACATTTTGTGCTTGTTTGACATTGATTTGGTGCGATCCTGGCTGTTCCGTAGATCCAATGACACCATAATACTATCTTGTTTTAATCATACTGTATTATTTAAAGTTTAGTTAGGTTAAAGATAGTTTTAGGTTTTGTATTCTTTTAACATTGTATTGTTAGTCGCCAGGTTGGTGAAAGTTAGTTAATACACATACGAAATTTGTGTGGGGAAAAGTAAATAGGATGATGTAACGGGAAGGGTATCTCAGGAAATAGGCCTACTTCCTGCCTTCCTGCTCTCTTTATTTGTCGATTCCAAGAACGCATTCTCCTTATAATTTTTAACACATGCGCAAAAGATTTGTCAACCCTTGGTTCACATATTTCCAGTATAAAAACTAACAAAAAACTAAAATAAACTAACCCGAATTCGTAAAATGTTTCTGAATATTTTAATGTATTATAATGCATAGAATCCGATCCTGTATTATAGCACGATAAGGTTTTTTTGTGACACTTGTATATATTTATAAATAAAACAACTAATTTTACACGTCCTGCTCACTAACAAGACTGTGTTCATCACTTTTATTTACCGTTACATTACAGTCAAACTAGGGTGTACAGTGAAGAAAAGAGGTCTATTTTTTTATTGAGGTTGTACTGGTGACGTTGGACACAACAAACACAGCGTGGGGACCGGGCCTTTTATCTCGGGGTTCATTGCCGGCGTGAGGAATCTGTACCTCCTCCTTTCCACACTCACATCCCTACCCGCTTCTTCATTCACATCCATCTGTACTTCACTGCCTAATAATTACAGACGCAAATTTATCATCTATTTATATAAAAGCGAAATACCACTCACTCACTCACTGACTCACTCATCACGATTTCTCAAAAACTACCGAACGGATTGAAATTAAATTTGGTATGTAGCTTCCTCTAGGGCCATAGGTGCTCACTAAGAAAGGGTTTGATAAAATTCGAAAGTTTGGGGGATCAAAGTTATTAAAAAACGATTTATTCAAAACTACCGAACGGATTGGAATGAAAGTTGGTATGTAGCTTCCTCTAGGGCCATAGGTGCTTACTAAGAAAATATTTGAAAAAAATTCGAATTTTAGGGGGTTTTGGGGGGATCAAAGTTATTAAATCACGATTTCTTCAAAACTACCGAACGGATTGGAATGAAATTTGGTACGTAGCTTCCACTAGGGCCATAAGTGTTCACTAAAAAAGGGTTTTAAAAAATTGGAAATTTTATGGGGGTTTGGGGGTAAAAATTACTAAATCACGATTTCTCCAAAATTACCGAACAGATTGGAATGAAATTTGGTATGTAGCTTCCTCTAGGGCCATAGGTGCTCGCTAAGAAAGGGTTTCAAAAAATTTGAAATTTTAGGGGGATTTGGGGGATCAAATTTATTAAATCACGATTTCTTCAAAACTACCGAACGGATTGAAATGAAACTGGGTATGTAGCTTCCTCTAGGGCCATAGGTGCTCGCTAAGAAATGGTTTAATAAAATTCGAAATTTTAGGGGGTTTGGGTTCATATCTTTATGACACACAAAATTATCATCATTTGTCGCATTTATTTCACCAAAATAATTATGCAATAGCGAAGCATTGTCGGGTTAGCTAGTATCTTATATTTTGCAGAAGGATATTGGAATGCAGTTGTAAAGATGAACAACCGAACCTAAATTAACATATCAGTATGTGTAAATATCTTAATCCTATAATAAAGTTCAATATTTATTTCAGCATAACATGTTTTTTTCGCATTCAGGTTGAAATAACTGTTTAAAAAACGTCGATCAAATAGAAGGTTTTGTTACACAATTTGAAAGCTTATTTACCAGCGAAGTTTTCAATTACATTTTACACCTTCTAAACCGTATCATAAGAGAGCTTTAACCCTTTATATCGTCTTAATCTTCGCAACGACTATACATTTTAACTTTGATCGTTAAATTTTGGTAATTTGAAGTAATACTTGTTGGAAATTTCATGTGGATGGTGGAAACGCTGTTAAACGTAACGAAACACGCAAGCCTAATCAAGGAATTGCAGTTTAACTTGCACAAGTTGCGATTTTTGAAAAAATCTTTCAATATTTATTAATCCAGAAATACTCCTGGATAAATTGAATGGTCGTGGTTACATTAAAATACTCTTTTAATAGTAAGAAAATGCACTAATTAATTGGTTAGTTGTTAATTAGTTTTTCAAATAAACGGTACCAGGAACTGGCACATACTTTCTCACAAAGATATTTAAGTTATTAAACAGATTCACTGTGACTTGTAGGGTGGGGATAGGAGAGGTGATTTTTTATTAAAGTAGCAGATTAACTAATAAATATTATTATTATTATCTAGAGAGAAAACTATTCCATTGATTTCGAACAAATTTGCACCAAACACGTCAATTAGGCCTGTATAGATGCACGAAAAAAGGTTTTGAAAATCTTTGAGAAACAACCCCGTTTATGGCCAAAAAACCCCCAAAAATCAGTTATTATTATTATTACTAGCTAAACGAGAATTTTTAGAAAGATGCGGTTTTTTTGCATATGGTAGGGTACATTATAGGCTACAAATAAGCCAAATTTTATCAAAATCGTTAAATCAGTTTTTTTTATAAAAAAATAATAACAGATGTGTTTAGGGTTTTTTTTGCCAAAAAGGGGATTTTTTTTAAAATTTTTCAAACTTATTTTCGTGCATCTATACAGACCTACTTAACATGTCTGGTGCAAATTTGTTTGAAATCGATCGAATAGTTTTCGCTCTAGCTTTGTATACATACAGGCATACATACATACATACATACAGACATACAGACAGACATTTTGTAAAAACCACTTTTTTGGACTCAGGGGGTCCCAAAACGGATATTTCCACAAAAATCTCAACATCGATTTTTTTTCGATCGTATACTTTCTCTATACTATAGTATAGTGAGAAAATAAAAATGAGTTTCAACACTTACTACCGGGGGCCAACCAGTATGAAACATATTTCATTCAATTTTGCACACGTCAAGGGAACACAATAGCTTTCTCTTCAAAGTAATTCGTCAAACTTGTAATTTTTTGTTAGCAAATATAGAAAATCATCATATTAACATCACATTAATCATCTAGTTTACTTCAAAACATTTTACTTTTATTTCTGCAGCTACTGTCAATCCTTCAAGAAATGTTTACGTCTATAATCTACGTAAATATACTCCAAATTTTTGTAAAATTAATTTTGTTTGATTTAAAATATTACGCTCGGCAGAAGTGGAAAACTATTTCTGAGTTCACTTTAGCTCTCCAAGTGACAGCGCCGTACACTAGCGTTGAGTTTGTGTGCGTTTCATTCTTCCGCTAACAAATATTGGTCAGCTTCTAAAGACGGAAAATAGAGGGTCACAGACGTAACCCTGACTGTAAACGTGCTGAAATGCGCATGCGTGACAATACACGTGAGTTCGTGTTATTAGACACAGCTTTTCTCACACTTTCAAAGTGATGTATTATGTTTCTGTCATTTCTCCGCAAGCAACAAGTTGGTGTGATGACCGCAAGAGTGCAGGCTGAACACTCGAGTAGTAAACACAAATTCTACGCAACATGCTTCCACAATAAAAATAATTCAACTTGGAATGCAGTGTGCTTTTTACATTTTTTATATTTGCATTATTGACCAAGAAGAAAAAAAAATACGCAAACTTTTATTTTGAGTTAAGTCAAAGAAGAAATTTAGTTTAAAATAATTCGACCACGCAGCTGAACCGCTGACGTGAGTTGAGCAAATTTCCAAATTAATTTTACAGGCCTATGTTTTAGGGTTTCAACCAACAATTTGGGAAATAGGCCTATTCACGACGGTGCTGAATAGCTGCAAAATGGTTCGCACGCCAGTACGCATATTGGGAGTACCTTCAATACACGAAGCATTGCGTGCTTCGCACGCCAACCCCACGGTAGAATCCACCACGTGGCTTTGAACCGGGTACTTCTATGGTATTTACGTTTTGATCGATTTTGAGGGAACCAAGGGTCGCGAAAAAAATGTGTAGAAAAACATCCTACATTTATATTTGTAGAAAAAACTCAAAAACAAATTCATTCTCGTAGGAAAGATCTCAAAAATAGTTACTTCCGGTCAAAAAACGTGCTTCCGGTTGTTGGATTTTTTGGCTAACGAACTCGTCAGAACGACGTAGATAATTAACATGTGTACCAAATTTGAACCATATCGGACTTAAAATGCGGCCGCTAGAGTGCGAACACATACATACATATATATATGATTTTTAATGACACCCCAAAACGTGTTCTGGGGACCATGAACGGTGATCATTTGCTATTCCCGACCTGGGTCTTATCATAAAGGCCACTGCAACAGCTCATTTTTCCTCTGGAAATTCGCTAACAAATGATACCCACATTCGGACTGTCCTGACCTTTAAAACGACATATTCAGAGTAATTGTTTTACTCCAGTAACCTTATCACGCGTTTAACACTGATCTTATGGAAGCTGAAATTCAATATGGCGGGCTGGGTCTGCCAAGCCTTTAACATTTTAATAAGATGCGCAAGATGAAAATGTTTCACGATGAAAGAGAAGCAGCAGTCTTTTATTACCCGGAGTCAAACTGGTAAACTGGAAAGGTTTGGGCAACAGATGATCAGAAGGCAGACACCCTCCAAGGGTTTTAAATCTAGAACAAGTGTTTTAATTAGAAACAAATGTTTAAACATAGTTCATGTTTAACTGAGGGTGCGAGGAAGGTTGTGGTTTTCCTAAGTAGAAAATGTTCGGTTCTGCCTTACTAAATACATTTTGACTAGTGAGGCAAAACCGTCTTGGCAGCTTATGGTAGCATGCGTCATAATTACAATAATTAGTGGGTTATCTTGGGAGGCTCCACGATTGGGCGTTTTCCAGTGCTGGAGATAACAAATTTTAAATGGGGCGTTACCACACAGATACTTAAAAAAGTAAAAATACAAATTAAATGACAATTTTTCAAGCTCAAACGATGCTTTTTAACCTGAATCACCACTTACTTTTTCACAAAGCAAAGTCACAGAGAAAACATTTAAAGCCAGAGTCGAAATGTACTGCGGCATAAATAGTCTATACCTCAAATAATTTTTTTTCGAACAGTTACAGCTGTGTAGAGTGACGTTGACATTGAGTATTTTTTCCCCAAACTACTATCTATAAAAATTATAATAAGATTGGAAATAGTTAAAATTTTTGGCAAACATATATTTTTCTGATTACAAAATAGCAAGTATATTTCTAGAATCTCTTCTAAACTAAATCTTAAATAGTTTCAAACAATGTTTCGTTATTATCGAATTTCCATAGGAAAAATGAGCTATTGCAGTGGCCTTTATGGTAACACCCAAGGTCGGGAGCAACTAATGAGCACCGATCATGGTCCCCAGAACACGTTTTGGGGTGTCATTAAATATCATATGTATAAATGTGTTCGCACTCTAGGGGCCGCATTTTATGTCTGATTTGGTTCAAATTTGGTACACATATTGTTTGCCTACGTCGCTCGGACGAGTTCTTTAGCCAAAAAAAACCAACAATCGGAAGTACGTTTTTTGACCGGAAGTAACTATTTTTTTAGATTTATCCTACGAGAATGAATTTGTTTGTGAGGTTTTTCTACAAATTTAAATGTAGGACTTTATTCTGCACATTTAATTTTTTTACGCGACTTTATAGCTCGCTTGGTTGCCCCAAAATCGATCAAAACGTAAAATACCATAGCAGTACCCGGTTCAAAGCCATGTGGTGGACCCTACCGTGGGGTTGGCGTGCGAAGCACGCATTGCATTGTGAATTGAAGACAATCCCAATATGCGGTATGGTGCAAACCATTTTGCAGCTATTCAGCACCGTCGTGAATAGACCTATTTCCCAAATCGTTGTTCGAAACCCTAAAATATAGGCCTATAAACTTAATTTTGGAAATTTGCTCAACTCACGTCAGCGGTTCAGCTGCGTGGTCGAATTATTTGATTTATGTGTGAAGGTGAAGTTTAAGGGTCAAGAATTGCTTGGATTCCTTACTTGTCATTATTATTTAGTTACAATACGAGAACTACTGCACCGATTTCAAAAAAAAAAAAAAAAAAATCTTTTGGATTAATTAATGAACAATAGTTTGCGGTTGAATTGTTTAATAAATTACGTAAAATACGGAGAAATATCGTGAATGATTTCCTTTATAACAGCACAAAAATGGTTATTCGGTAATTTCAAAATTACTGCGTCGATAAAAAAAAATTAAAACAAAACTTTTCGGACCCAAATAACACTGAAATTATTT
Source organism: Philaenus spumarius (assembly GCA_018207615.1). Taxonomy (NCBI): domain Eukaryota; kingdom Metazoa; phylum Arthropoda; class Insecta; order Hemiptera; family Aphrophoridae; genus Philaenus; species Philaenus spumarius. Next base: position 163,087 of record JAGFPH010002103.1, on the reverse strand, counting down.
AAAAACTTTAACGTTGACGATCATATATTGTCGATGATAATTGTATGAAATAATGATCTACGACAAACCGAGATTTTTAATCTCAAGCGGCAATCAAATGGTTATAATTCTAAAACTCCTGTACCAATTGAACCATTCGCAAGATCTACCAATTTTATTCGTTTGTATAAAACATTTTATGAAATTAGATGCAAATGTTGCTTTACTTAAAAAATTTGTATAATTAATTGGAAAACAACTGCACCGATCATTGTAACTTTGTCATTGACAAAAACTAGGCTGTCCCTCCAAGTTTTTTAAATAAATTACGTACATATAAAACACTCTCTTGATTTGTGTGTTACACAAGTAGAGCTTAAATCGTGTAAATTCGGGAAGCACTAAACCGATTTTGATGAAATGTTGACTAAAATCCTGACTTGTACTACCAACTTGAAGAAAATAGTACACGAGCTGCACTGGTGTGTGCGTTATAACAGATTCGTTGTATTTTATCCCAGAGGACATAAGTAATACCATTGTATTTGGATTATTCATGATCTGTGGTAATGCTTAAGTCCTCTGTGATTTTATACGGTGTAGAGATGAAACAAACGACCAAGTGTTTGACGAAATGGCAACACTGCTGACATCTCAATACAGCAGTAAAGCAAATCGTTTCCAAAGCACACGACATAATCGTCGTGATATATCGATGGGTTTGGTGAATCACTGAGCGCATCTCGTACTGTTTGATCAGCTGTCTTCAACAGCTGATATGTTAATAAGTTATATCTTGCATTGAAATAATAAAACCATTTTATTGCGCCGTGATCTGTCTGTATTGTTTTAACAGAGGTTGTTTGTTTAGCATTGCTGAAACGTTACTTTGCTGACGGCGGATTTGTTTGTTTGTTCGACGCAAATGGACGACGAATGTTTACCTGATTTTAAATGCGCACGTAAATAAGTACATTTATTGTGCTCGAAAACAGCAAGTTCAATATATAAATACAATAACGAATATACATAGGGCAAGCATGATTCCCAAGTTGTGCCGGTAGACAAGACAAGAGGGGAAGTGCAGGGTATAAAGTAAATATTTGTAAATGCCAAACTTAAAACACCGTATTTTACACCGTATTTTCATTAGCGGATTTCCATTGGAAAAATGAGCTATTGCAGTGGCCCTTATGGTAAGACCCAAGGTCAGGAGCAGCAAATGAGCAACGATCATGGTCCCCAGAACACGTTTTGGGGTGTCATTAAAAATCATGTATATATATATATATATATATATATATATA
>JAGFPH010002103.1:144921-157841 GCA_018207615.1 Philaenus spumarius | reverse complement strand
AACGTATTTATTGTGAGATTTTGTGTTCAGGTTTTATTTTATTTAATATGAAGTACGCATATATTTACTCCCTTCATTCGCTCATCAACTTTTTAACGAGCAATAAACATTGTATTGTTTTTGAATTAGTACTATTTTATATTACGCTATCCGACAGATAATATTAAATCTGTCAGTTTAAGTCAATATATAGGTGTCCCATAAGTAAACAGCCAAACTTCGGAAAATGTTTCTATTTGTCAAAATAAAGAGAAAATTAAGAATGTTTTTTCCCCAAAAACGCTTTGTTTTCCTGATATCTTCTTTTGCAAAATAATTCATATCTAGAGAACGGTTTCACTTTGGTATGAAGTTTAAACTGGCAATGATCTATTTTAATAAAAATAATGACTATATCCAATCATGCGCTTTATTTATGGAAAAAAATATTCGTGATTTTCTCTTTATTTTGACCCATAGAACCGTTTCCCGAAGGTTGACTGTTTACTTATGTTACACCCTGTATATAAAATTTTAAATATCATTTATATTCCTATTTTAAATATTCTCCCAGTTAAAAAATTATTGTAAAAGTAAACATTGTCAAACCATTTTTATCTGAATAAAATTAAATATAGTAGTACCAAACAATAAATTAAATTAAGGGTCGGCTCTAGCTGTCGGCCATGTTGGCTGATACTCCATAACACCAATGTTAAATTAAAGTCTATTTTTTTCTTTACTTTTGATCGGATAATTATAAACGATATGTCATTTTAAAACCATGTTCAATATGCATGCAAATGGCTTTTTCAAAACCAAGAAAATTATTTTGTTTAATATTTATTAACAATTTAAAACATTGATTTTGAATATTTTTTTACGTTGTCACTATTAATTGTAGCGGAAAATTACCAAGCCATTCGCATAAAGAATTTTATCCCCATGAGTTTGGTATTTTTTTTAAAACGCTGTTTGAACAATTGCGGGTTTTAAATGGATTTAGGATGAGCAATGTTCGCGTAACCTACCGCCGCTATAGGGAGTCGCTGGTTGCTTTCTGTTTTACTAGAGCCGACCCTTAATATAATGTATTACAATAATATTGAGTAAGGCTTAATACGAGTAAGTCTGTAAATAATCAAATTTACATAAATAAATTTACAAAGAATTTTAATGTATTGATTGAACTTTAACAAATAACGATAAAGACATATGTTTAACTAACACATAATATGACAAATTTATTACAATTTATGGAGTGACTTTTTAGTAAATAAATATTCAATTAATACAATCATTATTGTAATACATTAGAACTGTGACACGGATTCAGTAGTCAAATTGCAAATACAGAGTGTTCAAAAAAGGGTTTCAAGAATTCAGGGCGTGATTCTAGGTCTCACTGTCAAAACAATCGGATGAAGGATAATAGTTAAGTGTAGTTAAATGTACATATGTTAATATCTTTAACTTAGCTATTATCCTTCATCCGATTGTTTTGACAGTTACACCATCCGATAGGGAATCAAAAGGCCTACAAAAAAGGTGTCTTGGCATTGCATTGTTTGTTAAAATGTACGGTTTTTAACACTTTGAAATCTTCAAACAGCCTCCACTTTGAAACACATGATTGTGGATATAATTGTTTATTTTTCTTGAGATATATCATTGATATGGTAAATTTAAACTCAATCAGTCAAACATTTCTCTAGATATGAATTATTTTGTAAAAAAAATCAAAATGGCAGCTAGACAGAAAATGAAGCATTTTTGGACGTATGTTTATTGGAACTTTTCATCTTATTTGGATGTGGGGAATCACGCCCTGAATTCTTAAAACCATTTTTCTGAACACATGTATAAGTACTAGAACAAATTTAGAATAACGATTTCTTATATGAAATAAATTAGTTGTGCCATTTTAGTGTTATTAAATGTTTAGAATCGTCAAGAAATTAATTAGTCCAGGATCTGAAGGGGTTGTGTATGCATTGAAAGCCTGACGCAATTTTATTTCTGATTATAGTTATAGGCACTATAGTGATCATGAAAAGCCATGTTGTCGCCCCCCAGCGTGGTCGACATCGCCGGGGGGAGGGGGAAATATGGTGGGGCGCCGTTTATTAAAACGCTTATAACTTGAGAACCGTTTAAGATAAAACATTGAAAAAAGCGGCAATATACTCCATAAAATAAGAGCTTTAAAAAATGATATTACGTTTATAGTCGTATAGATGTTGATTTATGAGTAAAGAGCATTTTTAGTGGTAAATGAACAAAAATAGTGATTCAAATAAGCAAAACCAATAGTTTTGTACTAAGAAAATCACTAAATAGGTCAAATATAAACATTTAAGTTATTAAAAGTGCTTCAATAAATTTAAGAAAGCATGTTGAACAGTTAATGCTACTGTAGAGGTGTTTTATACGTAGCACTAATTATACAAATGCTCCGCGCGCCCCACCGCGAGGAAAACCCCCACATTTTATACCTTGTTCTAGTTTTTTTCTAAAGTTTAGTATGAAGGACTGGTTTGACAAAATAAATCGTAAAATCCTTTTTTAAAGAACAGTAAATTTACCACAATTTAAAATGAAAATCATCTTCCTGAGAATAAGACTTTTCGAGTTGCAGCCATTCAAATTTCAATCAAATTTAAAACATTTTCAAAAATTGTTAGTTTTTAGATAGGATTTGTGTTTGTTCACCGTGAAACAAGGGTTTTTCAGTAAAACTGATAAGGAATAACTTTATAGTAGAGAAATATAACTTTAATATGTGACAAAAATGGGATTTCTACCATGTATAGCTTCTGAGATACAGCTGTTTGAATTTCGGGTACACTTCCAAGAAATAAGTAATATTATGGAATGTACAAAAAAACTAAAGTAGTTGAAAAATTAAAGTGTTAGTACTAGGGTACAGTCACATAAAATAACATCAAATTACATTACATTAAAAAATTTATATTTTTGCAAAATAAAAAATGTTATATAACATAATAAATACATAAATATTATATCCGGCACCTATTTGAAGGGCCTGGGATTGAGGTAAGTTCTTTGTCTAATTCACTGACCTTTTCATCCTCAGATGGTTGAAACTTGTCAACATTGAAAAGCGGAACCACGCAAACACTCTCTAGTACAGTCAAATTAGACCCAATCTGTAGAATAAAAAAAAAGCAAAGGTCTCATTGTTTGAAGTTGTTCATTACCCTTTGCTCTAAATGTGTTAAAAGTCTCCTCCGATATAGATTCAGGTTTGGGGGTGGGAGGAGGAAGGGATAAAAAATGTGTGTTTTTAAAGTTTTTTAGGGCGTATTTCGAAACATTACCCCCTAATGTTAGTTGTGCGGTAAATCGCCGAGAAATTGTCAATTTAAACACGTTTTCACCCAAACCTAGAGAAATACCTTACTTTTACCCCTCCATATCTCCAAAACTATCGATCGCAGCAAAAAAAGAGTACAGAACCATTTCTGTAGAGAATTTAATTTACTTAAAAAAGTTATTGAACAAACTAAGCTCTAAAGTGAAGGGTTTATGAAATATTTTAAAAAACCCTAAAAAAAACACACATTTTTTACCGTTCTTCCCCTCCCATCCCCAAACCCGACGCTATATCGGTGGAGACTTTTTACCACATTTAGAGCAAAGGGTAATGAACAACTTCCAACAATCAGACCTTTTTTTTGGATTCTCCAGTTTGGGTATTTTTTTATCTAATTTTACTGTACGATTCACCACAGAAAAACGAACATATGGCTAAACATTTCAATCCTGCTTTCCGACATTCACACGAACGAAGGTATCATTGTAACTGGATGAGAATCCTAGAGTTGACGGTAGTTCAATGAGGTGCTTTGATCCAAATTTGTGGTACAAATACACAACAACTCCAAGAAAAACGAGGATAAAAATGAGCAAGGTCGAACTGCAGATATTAGGGCATGTGACATTGCGACATAAAGAATGGAGAATACAAGGGTGGAAAGAGATGAAAATGCAACTTATTATTAAATTTATAAATGAACAAGACAACCCTTTAGAGTTGAGAAACATAGTGAGTGGAGTTATTATCACAGAAGAAATATCGAAATTCCTATTTAACTTACAAGAATATGGGAAAATTCTGTTAAAAAATTTTAAGACGCAAAGAATTGTTGACAAAATAAAAGGTTTGTACGAGCCAATCAGGAGGAGCCCAGTGATGACAATGTCTTCAACAATGCCCGAAAAACAGCAAAGGAAACAAAGAAAACCCCTTCACCAACAAACAATAACTCAAAAGTAGTACTAGCAAATCAAAGGGATATTCACATCTAGGATCTGTTAATCCACGAGTTATTAGGCTATCCGAAAAGTTTAGCTCACCCAAATTAACATTTCAAGAAAAGTAGTAATACGTCTGACTTGATACTCACTATTAGATATCACTAAAAGTAAAGTATTGTTAAATGAAAAAGCAAAAATAACCACTGTAATATTTTACTGTAAAAGAAGTTATATAACATTTTTTATTTTCCTAAATATAAAGTCTTTCATTTAATGTAATGTTATGTTATTTTGTATGTAACTGTAACCTTTTCCAACAATTTACATTTTGCAATTCTTTTGGTTTTTTTACATTCCATATTATTTATTTCTTTGAAGTGTGCCCAAAATATAAACAGCTGTATCTTAGAAGTTATTCATGGTAGAAATCCCATTTCGGTCACATATTAAAGTTATATTTCTCTACTTTAAAATTAGTTCTTATTAGTTTTGCTGAAAATCCTTGTTTCACGGTGAAAAAACACAAATGCTATGTAAAAACTAACAATTTTTAAAATTTGATTGAAATTTGAATGGCTGCAACTTGAAAAGTATTATCCGCAGGAAGATGATTTTCATTTTAAATAGTAGTAAATTTACTGTTCTTTAAAATAGGATTGAATGACTTTTTTTGTCAAACCAATCCTTCATACTAAACATTAAAAAAAACTAGAACAAGGTATAAAATGTTGGGTTTTTCGTCGCCGGTGGCGCGCACCGAACACTTGTATATATTAGTGCTACGTATAAAACATCTCTATAGTAGCATTAACTGTTCAACATGATTTCTTAAATTTATTGAAGCACTTTTAATAACTTAAATGTCTATATTTGACCTATTTAGTGATTTTCTTAGTACAAAACTATTGGTTTTGCTTATTTGAATCACCATTGTTGTTCATTTACCAAAAAAAATTATCTTTACTCATAAACCAACAACTATACGACTATAAACGTAATAACCTTTTTAAAGCTCATATTTTATGGAGTATATTGCCGCTTTTTTCAATGTTCTATCTTGAACGGTTCTCAAGTTATAATCGTTTTAATAAACGGCGCCCCCGCCATATTCCCCCCTCCCAATGGCGATGTCGACCACGCTAGGGGGCGACAACTTAGCTTTTCATGGTCACTATAGTACCTACAACAATAATCAGAAATCAAATTGTGTCTGGCTTTCCGTGCATACTCAACCCCCTTCAGATCCTGGACTAAATAAGGAGAACATTGTAAACGACGTAATGGTTTTAGTAGGTGACGATAGCGCTATATTACACATTTATCCAGAACTATCAAATAAACAAAACTATTCTATTTAATTTAAGAACATAATTATTATATTTATTCGTAACATGCGTATAAATAGATATACAAATCCTGTGAAAAAAAAGATTTTCTACGATTAAATGTTATTATTTTAAATTAGAACTGTATGTCACAGTCCTTTGATTATTTTTGGTTATGGTGGTGTCGGTTGGATACATTTTTCTTGTAATTTAATTGAAAATTAACACACGTATAAATAAGGCATATAATAATACGCAATTTGTGAAAAAATGAGACTTCTACGATCAAATTTAATTATTTTATTTGTAAAACTGTATAACTGTAAAACTCTCCTTCGGTTATGTTTTGTTATGAGTGGTGTCGGTAAAATCCATTTAATTAATATATTTAAATTAAACTTAACACACGTATAAATAAAATATGTATGCACATTCTGTGAAAAATTCAGCTAGATACGATAAAATGTCATTATTGTATTTATTTGTAAAACTCTATTATCCATATATGAATAAACCATAATTATTTACATTTATATTAGTGCTAGCGTGTAGTCGGTTAAATGTATTTTTCTTGTAAATTAGTTAATAGATCTAAATGAAATATTATAATACACGTATAAATGAAGTACATTCGGTGAAAAAATTTGACCCATTACACATTTTATCAGGATGTTAAATGCGGTTGTCGAATACTGGGATTTGAATGAATAAGTTATTGCATACTGGGTTTTGATAGGTTTGTTTTGTATACAACGGTTAGTTTGCATATTTAAATATTAAAGTATTGTGTTAATTTTGATATATCATATTAATACATACATTGTTTATAAGTACATAAAATGTCATTAAAAATTGGTAAATAGTTTTAGAGAAAATAAGGTTTTACTAAACACGCGTTTTCAATAACTGAAAGTGTACATTTCTTCGGTAAAAATAAAATTTCTTTTAAAATATTCAACTGATTTTAATAAAATGTATACTACAAATACAGAACATGTTTATAGGTATAACATAAAATAACATAAACACTTGTTTAACCATTTAACGATTAGGCCTATAAAAAGTTATACATATTAAATTAGAGCAAGAGTAATTCTCTGTCTTCAGTAAAAACAGAATTCCTTTTAAAATAATTAAATGATTTTAATAAAATGTATACTAAATAAATATAGATAACATATATCTATAAGTATAATGTAAAACATGAGGTTACTAGAACAATAAAATTGTTAGACCATTTAACGATTATGGCTATACAAAGTTACGCATAAAGTTTATAGTAAATTAGAGCGATGATCGTTACATCTTGTTGGAAAATCTTTTGTATAGTGCGAAGCGTTTATCGTATCTTAAATATTAAAACGTTTTTAAATTCAGGATGAAATTCTCTATAGAGTATCAGAATTTTATTAATTCGTATGCAAATTTACTTGGTTAATGCACGTTATATCGTAAATATTAATCTGAAAATAGTTCTTCTGTGGACGGTTGTTTCAAAAATCCTTTAATTTTATTAATTATCGTTAAAATTTTACATAGTCGTCATATATTACTATATGAATAACTTATTACAATTTCAAAACGATCAGATAATACGTACACGAGTTATTAACACATGAAAGCGAGTAATCTTACAACTAGTCAAATCGATTTTTTTTATTTTCAAAGAGTGACTACAACTTCAAAAAAGATTATACAAATATGAAATTATATTTTATTATTGACCATTTTATTAAGAATCAAAATCTATTTTAATATTTAAAATCTGTTCAACAGTTCGAAAGATATAAGAATTTTACTAAAACCTTGTAACAATTTTGAATCAAATTCCTATACGAAATCTGTATGTGTTAAAAAAAACTAAAGTAGGTATGATCCGATAGTTTTAAAATTTTAATACGTTGTTTATATAATAATATACGGCGACTTTGTAAAATATTAACGAGATTGAATAAAAAATAAAGGATTTTTGAAACAACTGTCCACCGAAGACTTTGTAAAATATTAACGAGATTGAATAAAAAATAAAGAATTTTTGAAACAACCGTCCACCGAAGAACTATTTTCAGATTAATATTTACGATATAATTGAAGTATATTGATGAAGTAAATTTTCATACGAATTAATCAAAATCTGGTACTCTATAGAGAATTTTGTCTTAATTTGAAATACGTTTTAACATTTAAGATTCAACTACCAGTTCTTAAGATACAAGCGTTTATTATCTAACATAACGTAACGTTTTTGAGCTTTAAAATAAACTTTTTTCAAAACCCATCTAGTTATAATTATCTAAAAGATCAAGTTCATAATTTATACAATCGTCGCATATGACAGTATAAAGTACATATTAAAAATTCAGAACCATCGTAACATTAATACTCGAGTTATTAGCAATAATGATGTTTTACACAAACAGACAAATCGAAATTATATTTTTTTAACGGTAACTACAAATCCAAAAATAGATAAATAAACTAGGGGAGACCCCTGCGTGCTCCGTACGCCAACCCCCGATGGAGCCTTCTAAAATGATATGTTATGTTTTATTTATAATAGAGGTTTAGGCTTAATAATAACCTCAAAACTAAGATGATAAATAATGTTAAATGTATAAATCAAATTATTTCGAATATTTTATAACAACAGTTATAATACAAGTTAAAAGAACCAGTAAGGCTCAGGTGTAGGCCTACATTTAATCAAAACCCTTACCAAAAAGTTACCATCAATTACCGTATATTATCAATAATTAGGCCTACTATAATATGTCTTATTTATTTTTAATTAAGGTGTAACAAAGTTTTTTCTTATTACTTTCTCACTATACTATGGTATAGAGAAAGTATAGTGATCGCAAAAAAAAATCGATGTTGAGATTTTTGTGGAAATATCCGTTTTGGGACCCTCTGAGTCCAAAAGAGTGGTTTTTACAAAATGTCTGTCTGTATGTCTGTATGTATGTCTGTATGTCTGTATGTATACAAAGCTAGAGAGAAAACTATTTAATCGATTTCAACCAAATTTGCACCAGACATGTCAAGTAGACCTGTATAGATGCACGAAAAAGCGTTTTGAACAATTTTGAAAAACAACCCCCTTTTTGGCCAAAAAACCCCCAAAAAACCAGTTATAATTTTTTTATAAAAAAACGGCTCTAACGATTTTGATAAAATTTTGCTTATTTGTAGCCTTTAATGTGCCCTACTATATGAAAAAAACCGCATCTTTCTAAAAATTCTCGTTTAGCTAATAATAATAATAATAATAACTGATTTTGGGGCGGTTTGGTCATAAAGGGGGTTGTTTTTCAAAATTTTTCAAAACCTTTTTTCGTGCATCTATAAAGACCTAATTGACGTGTTTGGTGCAAATTTGTTCGAAATCGATCGAATAGTTTTCTCTCTAGATAATAATACTAATATTTATTTGTTAATCTCCAACTTTAATAAAAAATCACCTCTCCTACCCCACCCTACAAGTCAAAGTGAATCTGTTTAATAATTTAAATATGTTTGTGAGAAAGTATGTGCCAGTTCCTGGTACCGTTTATTTTTAAATCCCTTAAAGCAAGTTTTTATTGGTTTGTGTGTGTTGAAACATGTGTTGGTTGAGCCTAGGACTAACTTAAAATATTATTTTGTACTAAAAGCTGGACATCCGAATCAACTGTTTTATCTATTATTTTAATCAATTGGTTGCTATGGCAATGAATGTAAAAACATTCAAGAAGTTGTTTCTTCAGTCTAGGTCTAACCTAAAATTATGTTTAATTTATTTTACCTGTCATAATGGCAACATACACACATGATTTATGTTTTTGTGCACATCTTTGAATGCTATAAGTTTCATCTTTCAATTGTTGTTTTTTAGTTTTTCATAATGTTGCTTATTTTTTGGTATTACAGCTGTTATAGGCACTATGTGTTTAACGTTCAACTTGATTACGGCCAAACGCCTTGACCGATTTTGAAGATTTTTTGCATGAATGTTCCTTATTCCTAGGCCGAGCCATGTATATATACGGGTTTTTTCTATTTTTCATTTTTAACCCCTTAAATAAAATAAAAATGGCGGCCGGACCGTTTCTCTCAGAGTAAGCTTTTTCCCAAAGCCAGTTTGTGGCTTAACCGTAAGTCGAATTTAAAAACTAATAACATTTTATCTAAAATAAAATAAAATGTTAAACAAAATTGTATTCTTGATTTTTTTCCGTATCTCTAACGGTAAGCTCACAAAATGGCCATATACTTCGAATTTGTTAAAAATCGTCCGAGTTTTTGTATTTAAACCTTGTTTTTATACGTTTATTCTAAACCAATTCAAAAGTGTTCCATAGCTTTTGTGTAGATAAAGGTTTAAAGAATTCATATATGCCAGTAAAAAAATTATTGAAGTAAAATTAAGAAAGTTATTAGCTCAAGAAACAATCACGTTCAGTAACGAAAGGAAAATGTTTAACTTTAGGCCTTCATAAAAAGTAGTAAAAATTATTGTAATTTTTTTCATGAATGTAAAAAAGTTTCGTAATTTAGTTCTAAATAGAATTGTATACAAATATTTATCAATTTCAAATTTCTTATTTTGAAAACATAAGTTTTTATGTTCCTACTACAAGACTGCTAACAAAACTAGGCCTGTTTGAATAGTAATTTAGGAATATATCATTTGCCCAAAAATTACATATTATTATAAGAAAGTGTAGAGGATAAATGTAAGAATTGAACTGTATACCTGTAAATTATCATTGTAAATTTCATAAAAGGATTTGACTTAGCTTTACTTGAATTACAAAATGAGATGAAACAAATGAAACCGCGCGGCGATAAAGGTCATACAAAAAATTATTGTAGGACACCGTGGGAAGTGTTGGTACATGGGTTGAGATCACTATCACGACGTTTTAACATCGTTTGTTTTCATTATTTCTAATATTGGAATATGATATGGAACTTATAATACATTTTTAAGTTTGAGTTATTTAAGTATGTAAATATTTAATTGTATGTTGTCCCTCTATAACGCGATATTTTTAGCTATCTTACGCATTATTAACCTAAATAAAACACAATGCCTGTAAAAGAAAATCTTTGGCCGTTAAAGCTCAAGAAAAGAAATAAAAACGAGAACTAGAAATCCAGGAATCGCGGGGATTGTAAATAATGTTTCACTGGCTAAACCTTGTGCTCACTTCCTTACTTGCACACTATTTTTAACATAAGCTCAAAACCACATTTGTTATTTCAACGAGCGAGGTCTACTGTTTACAGAACTACTAGTCAACGAATATTATTTGAAATTAACACACGTATAAATTATATTATACAGGGTGATCAACTAAAGGAGGCTACCATTGAGATATCAGAAAGTATTAATTTTACAGCAAACTTTAAATAGTTAATATTTCCTTGTTTTTTGAGAAATTACAAAATTCGTAGTTAAAATATTTGTAAAAGTCTGCCATTTTCCAATATGGCGACCAACTTTGAAATTTCTTATGTTAACAATTTTTATTAAAGAGGCATGTTTTACCATTTGCAAACAATACAATTAAACTCAAAGTTCAATATTTTATACAACTGAATGTTAAAAAGCTGTTACAATTTCACAAATACTTTATTTTATACAAAAAACACACTTAAATTATTTTAAAAATAGCTAACGCAACCACTGTATATTGTGTAAGTGCAAGTACAGCTCGCTACAGTATAAAACAGTAACACATGATTGTATTGCTAGGCAACCAGCTGGTTCATTGTTGCAAATTTTCACTTTTGTGTTTACCTCGTTTCCTAGTAATTGCTTTGTTACCGGCATTAATATATTAACCAGCGTTTGTTGTAGTTTTGAATAACAAATTAATATTATTTTTGTTTCATTGTAGTTTATGTTTACTTAAAATATTCTTGTGTAGTTGTTTCTTTGAAAAAATGAGTTATGGAAGCCTGCTCTTTGTTTCGCTTTTTTGTATGTTGTAAATATGGAGTTTACTAATGAAAAAGTGGACAAGTTGGAAGTTTATTTTATATGTGGAAAGGACACTTTCTTGGCAGCAAACCGCTACGCTGAAAGATACCCGGATAGGGGCAGCACCTAACCGTAAGATGTTCACAAGACTGGTTGGAAATCTAAGATTGAATGGGTCTTTTGTTAACAAAAGACCATGAGTTTTGACCGAAGATGTCGAGGCAGATATCTTAGCATATTTTGTGGTGCACCCCAAGGCCTCAATCAGAAAAGTAGCACGTCTGTACCATTTGTCATTCGGAACAATGTAAAATGTACTTCGTAAGCACAAACACCACCCTTACAAGTTTACGCTCGTTCAAGGTTTAATGCCTGGAGATGAAGGAAAGAGGCGTACGTTTTGCGCGTGGCTGGCTGAAGAGTTTACTAACAACCCTAGTTTCTTAAATTATTATTTGGACAAATGAGACCAATTTTTTGAATAATGGCAAGTTTAACCATAAAAACAACCATTACTGGTCAACAGAAAACCTTCTGGTTGTAAGAGATTTTCATCAAGTTAGATTTCCTATAAACTGCTGGTGCGCTATATAGGGTAATCGTGTCTCGGCTGCCCATTTGTACCATGCGACTCACAACAGCCAGCTTAAATTCAGTTATTAGAGGAAGTTTTGTTTGCCGCTGAATATGAGAATTCAACTTATGTTCCAGCAAGACGGAGCTCCGGAACACATCGCTTACGCAGCCGCCGACTTTCTGAATAGTGACTTCCCAGATAAAGTGATAGTCATATATATTTACATTTCGTATGTAGGAAGAGGAAACATGTTGTTGGCTTTAGATTCCAGGAAAAACTTCCCGCCTCCCGCTGTCAGGCTTATTCGCCGATTCCAAGTACTATTATTCTAATACGCTTACAAAACAAGTAATCTACACGAATCATTCATCAAGTGAGCAGCCTCACAGTGGTCAAATACAAAGAACAGTGTTGCCAAATCGTGGAAGTGGGTAACGCGACAGCTTAAACTTGAGTATACACGACGTGTATATTGAAACTAGACTGCAGCGAATCTAGAGGCAAGAGTCAGAACTGCACAATGAATATCACAGTATAAAAGACGCCCTCTAAGACGTCCACGTTGCTCGTCTATTTAATTTATTTCGTCCACATGGAATGGAATAGAAATATTCCGAGGCAATAGGGGGTGAGTTCTTAGTACGTCTAACAGCTAGGATTTCTTTGTGTGATATCAGACCATAATAGTCGGAATTAACATAGGGTGTCATTATCACGTCCGTATACGGACGTGATAAATCACTGGACGTGGTAATATATGAACGCCAAGTAATACATGGACGTGACAAAG
>JAGFPH010002103.1:113998-144821 GCA_018207615.1 Philaenus spumarius | reverse complement strand
AAAAAAAAAAAAAAATCTTTTGGATTAATTAATGAACAATAGTTTGCGGTTGAATTGTTTAATAAATTACGTAAAATACGGAGAAATATCGTTAATGATTTCCTTTATAACAGCACAAAAATGGTTATTCGGTAATTTCAAAATTACTGCGTCGATAAAAAAAAATTAAAACAAAACTTTTCGGACCCAAATAACACTGAAATTATTTAAAAACTTTAACGTTGACGATCATATATTGTCGATGATAATTGTATGAAATAATGATCTACGACAAACCGAGATTTTTAATCTCAAGCGGCAATCAAATGGTTATAATTCTAAAACTCCTGTACCAATTGAACCATTCGCAAGATCTACCAATTTTATTCGTTTGTATAAAACATTTTATGAAATTAGATGCAAATGTTGCTTTACTTAAAAAATTTGTATAATTAATTGGAAAACAACTGCACCGATCATTGTAACTTTGTCATTGACAAAAACTAGGCTGTCCCTCCAAGTTTTTTAAATAAATTACGTACATATAAAACACTCTCTTGATTTGTGTGTTACACAAGTAGAGCTTAAATCGTGTAAATTCGGGAAGCACTAAACCGATTTTGATGAAATGTTAACTAAATTCTGAGATGTAGTACCAACTTGAAGAAAATAGTACACGAGCTGCACTGGTGTGTGCGTTATAACAGATTCGTTGTATTTTATCCCAGAGGACATAAGTAATACCATTGTATTTGGATTATTCATGATCTATGGTAATGCTTATGTCCTCTGTGATTTTATACGGTGTAGAGATGAAACAAACGACCAAGTGTTTGACGAAATGGCAACACTGTTGACATCTCAATACAGCCGTAATGCAAATCGTTTCCAAATCACACGACATAATCGACGGGTTGGTGAATCACTGAGCGCATCTCGTACTGTTTGATCAGCTGTCTTCAACAGCTGATGTGTTAATAAGTTATATCTTGCATTGAAATAATAAAACAATTTTATTACGCCGTGATCTGTCTGTGTTGGTTCAACAGAGGTTGTTTGTTTAGCGTTGCTGAAACGTTACTTTGCTGACGGCGGATTTGTTTGTTTGTTCGACGCAAACGGACGACGAATGTTTACCTGATTTTAAATGCGCACGTAAATGAGTACATTTTATTGTGCTCACAAACAGCAAGCTCAATATATAAATACAATAGTAAATAGAGTAAACATGATTCCCCAAGTTGTGCCAGTAGACAAGACAAGAGGGGAAGTGCGGGGTATAAAGTAACTATTTATAAGTGCCAAACTTAAAACACCGTATTTTGACACTTCATTAGCGGATTTCCATTGGAAAAATGAGCCATTGCAGTGGCCCTTATGGTAAGACCCAAGGTAGGGAGCACCAAATGAGCACCGATCATGGTCCCTAGAACACGTTTAGGGGTGTCATTAAAAATCATATATATATTTATATATGTGTTCGCAAGGTCGGGAGCAGCAAATGAGCACCGATCATGGTCCCCAGAACACGTTTTGGGGTGTCATTAAAAATCATATATATATGTGTTTGCACTCCAGCGGCCGCATTTTAAGTCCGATTCGGTTCAAACTTGGTGCAAATGTTGGTTGTCTACGTCGCTCGGACGCGTTTGCTAGCCAAAAAAAATCCAACAATGGGAAACACGTTTTTTTACAGAAGTAAGGATTTGTTGAGATTTTTCCTACGAGAATTAATTTGTTTTTGAGTTTTTTTTTACAAATGTAATATGTAGCATGTTTTTTTACGCGACCTTATAGCTCGTTTGGTTCCCCCAAAATCGATCAAAACGTAAAATACCATATAAGTATTCAAGCCATGTGGTGGATTCTACCGTGGGGTTGGCGTGCGAAACACGCAATGCTTTGTGTGTCGAAAATACTCCAAAGACGGTGGTTGGCGTGCGAAGCACGCAATGCTTTGTGTATTGAAGATACTCCCAATAATAGGCGGAATGGCGTGCGCGAACCATTTAGCAGCTATTCAGCACCGACGTGAATAGACCTGTTTCCCAAATTGTTGGTTGAAACCCTAAAAAATAGGCTTATAAACTTAATTTTGGAAATTTGCTCAACTCACGTCAGCGGTTTAGGTGCGTGGTCGAATTATGTAAACTTTTATGACGAATGCACAGTAGGAGATTCGGCATACGTTTTTATGGTGGGTACTATGCGTTATATTTAGACCTCAAATGATTACAAGGTACTAGCACAATTTACAAGAATCGTATATTGTAACTAATTTCATCATTAAAGTTACTATATCTATTAAGGTAACTATGCAACTTTTTGATAACTATATACGAGTATTTATATATAGTTGTCATTCCGAACTGCAAGTTATGGATCAGAAGTCTCTTAAGATTCCAAAGATGATGAGAGACCTAGTTGTTATCTGAAATCACCACACACGACCCATTTTACTTTACATGACAGTAATAAAACTTTATGGAAGAGAAATTTTATTTCGTGGCTGCAATAAAAAGTTTATGCTGCTGTCAGTTTAAATTTATTAGTTTTATGTGTCACGCAGTTTTATGTTCGACGAATAATTTCTGTTTCGAGTTTAAGAAGCTAAAATAACGTGGAAAGTTTTATTTTTAGCCATTAAAATAAATTTACAAACGAAATGTGACGTTTGGCTGTTTTAAGAAAATACATTAGTTTACTCAATCGCTAAATGTAAAATTAAATTAGTATATGAAAACGTAATTACAGTTCTACCATTTCGACGAGACTATTTCAAGAATTAAGTAAAACTTTTCAGCTGTAACTTTTCATCTTGGATATATTTTTATCAGCGACCACAGAATTAAATAGACTGGTCATGCCATAAGCCTGTAAATTGTGGGAATTGAAACTAGGTCGGCCATCTTGTGTGAGGATAGAAACGTCGAGCGGCCCTAAGGAGGAGTGACATTTTTAGTGCACCCTATTCATTTACACCGTGGTTTCAATAGCTGAAAATGCTCGAAAATCTTTGAAATTTGACAAACGTACAGTTTAATAGTGTGGGCAAATAAATTTTATTTCAGAGTGCTTGTCCTAAAAAATTGCTTCCAAATCGATTTCGTATTTTTTTAAATAATTTTCTAAGATGTAGGAGTTGACTTATATGATTTTTTTTTGGGTCAAACACTTTGAAATAAACAGGTTTTGTCTCTTGAATTTTGTTCCAAAAACTCTTCCTTTTCGAGATATTAGCATCTTTATGTCGATTTATTTCAACACGTTTAGGGCCGCCATTTTGTTTTGGGTGGTCAGATTTTTATTTTCTTTATGTCATTTTCCTTGTCTTAAATATACCTTTAAAATGAGGTATCAAATGACCATACTTCCCGTTTAAAAATGTTGAGTTGCCCCCAAAATCCCCTATTTTTAAAGGACACTCGAAATTTACGATTACTTCAAAAGATACTTTGGGTTATCTTAGTATCGTTCCCCAAAGGATATTTGTTTGTTTTAACAAACACAAAAGTTAAAGGGGGGGGGGAGTGACTTTAAAACCAGCCTGTATAATGTCATATGTATATGAAGTCTATGTATTTACAGGTATGTTTATTATGTACCTGGTTTAAGTGTATAGATTTATGTGTCGATGTTGTGTTATAATAATAGCCCAGGCAGCAGGGAGTTAAAATAAAGTTACCTGGCAAAAATGTGGTAGAGATAAAACTTGGTAATATGGTAAATTTTCATATCCTAAAAAACGTACTAAGTTTGCGACTCCACCACTAACTCCGTCATCTTGGAAAATTGTGTCTAAATGCCAATTTTTTCCTAATAACTTTTGCGTCCTAGGAAAAAAGTTTCGCATACAAATGATAAAGAGTTTAATTCTTTTGTTTCAAAAATTTTTGTGTGAAATAAATAGTTTTAGAGTTACGTGCCATGTTATGTGTTGTGTATTTATAAAAACTGCATGTTTATTATTCATTGATCTGTCTATGTAGATTATGTCTCATGGAAAAACCACAATAAAAAAAAAGTGATATTCACTTTACCTCACGGGTGGTGTGGAAACTAGTACATACAATGAAAAATAATTATTACTATTATTATTACAAAACAAATAATATCAATAATAGTTCAATAAAATAATAAAAATTAGAATTACTATTATTAAAATAAACTATTAGAAAAACAAGTGTGTACGCAATTGTAAGAATGTAAATTAACATACATTTTTGTATTTAGAAATAACTATTATTATTAAAAACTCATTAATAAAAATAAAAATAATACAACAAATTTATAACAAATTCAATTTCACGTGATAATAAAGCATTCATGCATTTGTTAACATAAAACCACAGTAAAAAAAACGCCCCCATTAACGTTACCTCACGTAATGGAAGGTGTGAGAAGGTAATACAATAAAAAATAATAATTATTATTACTGTTGCTATTACAAAACCAATAATAGTTCAATAACATAATACAAATTATAATAAATAATTCATAAATTTCAGGTGATAATAGCGCATTTATGCAGTTTTTATAAATACACAACACAATATGGCACTTAACTCAAAAACTATTTATTTCACCCAAACAATTTTGAAACAAAAGTTTTAGAACATAAAATTTTCTATAATTTTTATACGCAACGTTTTTTCTAGGACGCACCCAACTGAATTTAACCACCATTTACCAAGATGGCGGCGAAAGCTCAAAGTGGTTGGGGTAGCAAACTTATTACCAAGTTTCATCTCTACAACATTTTTTCCCAGGTAAAAGTACCTGTTGCCTGGGTCATAAGTGCGAATTAAAAGTGATCCTTTTGTCCGGAATCCAACAACTGAGCTCCAGCATAAAATTTACCTTTTTTGTGTTGTATTTTATTAATTCCTCCTAGGATTTAACTATTTTTTTATTAAAATACATTTAATTTATAAAGTTTCCAGGTTACTCATGTTTTATTGTAGTTTTCTTAGTTCCTTGTTTATCTTTTTGTATTGCGTTTGCGAGGAAATGGATTAATAAAAAGATATTTGATTCGATGTGTGACAGCACAATCGTGTGGGTGGAAGGGCCTATTACCTAATCTGCGCTGTTATTGAGTGACCAAGGGGGACCTGACCTTGGTGCAACCGTCAACAGCCTTTGTTCTTACCACTTAGGCTTTCTTATATACCTTGATTACTAGAAGATGTTCGCGAGTGCTGCGGTCTCAACTACGATGAAGTCTCTGTAAAACTGCAGAAAGGAAACTTTTTAAGTGATTTGAAAATATTCTAACCAAATTTTAAAAGCGTCTCTCATTTACGTATACGTGAATTCAATATTTCAAATGAAACGAGATATTTAAAAAAAATTAACTCAACATGGAGTTTTAAGATAATTATTGGTGCGTATTATTTAGGAGGATCATTATTATCAAGGCTCGTGTTACTTAAACACGATGTTTTTTTTACTTAAACTATTAATTAGGTAAAGGTTTTAAAATAAACCACTTGTCATTTCAGGACTTACACAATCTATTGAACTAAGTTAACACGGGTTTCCTTGAATGCACTAAAAATCACAAGTTGAAAAATATAAACCTAAAATATTTTAAAAATTAACTCAAGATAGAGAATTTACGATTGGAAAATTTCCTATAAACAGTATCTTTCTCGTACGAAAATACAAGTACGCTAATACTTTTCGAAAGTGGTACAGGCAAAGAATTATTTTTTAGAGAAGATCTATTTTGCCCACTTGACTTGTCAATGCTTATAAACCGAAATAATAACAAAGTGTTCGGAAATACACGTTAGGTGTTCTTGTATGTACAATTGTTTAAATCAAATAAAAGTTTAAAAGATAGTGATTTATTACAGAACAAGTTCTACCTTTTCATGCACAAAACATTAGATAAACTATATTTGGAGTGTCACTATTTATCTCAGTGACCTTGAAAACTATGGATTCGACATATCATTCCCATTCTAAGGTGTTCCCTATTAATTAGTCATACTTGTACCGAGCTTAGGCCTTGCGGTAATAATAATATATCCCAGAATACATACAAACATTGTCTTTTATTAGCGAATTTCCATAGGAAAAATGAGCTATTGCAGTGGCCCTTATGGTAGGACCCAAGGTCGGGAGTAGCAAATGAGCACCGATCATGGTCCCCAGAACACGTTTTGGGGTGTCATTAAAAATCATATATATGTGTTCGCACTCTAGCGGCCGCATTTTCAGTCCGATTTGGTTCAAATTTGGTACACATGTTGGTTGGCTATGTCGCTCGGACGAGTTCGTTAGCCAAAAAAATCCAACAATCGGAAGCACGTCTTTTGACCAGAAGTAACTATTTTTAGAGATTTTCCTACGAGAAGGAATTTGTTTTTGAGTTTATACTACAAATATAAATTTAGGATGTTTTTCTGCACATTTTGTTTTTTACGCGACCTTATAGCTCGCTTGGTTTCCCCAAAATCGATCAAATCGTAAAATACATCGAAGTACCCGGTTCAAAGACATGTGGGGATTCTACCGCGGGGTGGTTGGCGTGTGAAGCACGCACTGCTTTGATTGATGAAGATACTCCCAATACGGAGGTTTGCGTGCGAAACACGCAATGTTTTGTGTGTTGAAGATACTCCCAATATGCGGAATGGCGTACGAACCATTTTGCAGCTATTCAGCACCGTCGTGAATAGATCTATTTTCCAAATTGTTGGTTGAAACCCTAAAACATAGGCCTATAAACTTAATTTTGGAAATTCGCTCAACTCACGTCAGCGGTTCAGCTAGTCGGTCAAATTATTTAAATATTGGAAAACTTGTGAATCAATGCCCAAGTTTGACATTTTATGAAAAAGGTAAATCATTACCAATGTTTGGTAAGTTTTGGATTCTGAAAACACAAATTACTTTTAAACGATAGTAATTATAAATACAAAAACTAAACTATAGTACATTTAGGACAGCAAAGTTTACGAGAACTATTTGAAAAAAAAAAACAAAACAAAGAAACTTGAATTTTTGTGTTTGAAGTACTGCATGACATTTGGTAGCAAAAAATATCCTTTACTTTCTTTAATGGGGAAACCAATTGTGCAAACAGTAGGTTACAATTAAAATGTAACCATATTGCTTTTAAGTTGAACTGAGATCTATTCAAGGACCGTTTTTGCAAACAAGATATACTTTTCATCCCTATTGTAGCTGTTTGTTTGAGACATAATGGTACGATTTTAATACCCCTCAAACTGTTGACCTTTAGCTTCTCTCTTAATTTCCATTTCAAAGCATGACGGAAGAATGAATGTATCATCGAAAGTAATAAACGTATAACAAAAGCCCACATAAAAAGTGAAAAATGAAACCAGACTGGATAAGATTTTTTTTTTAATATTTCTTAATTTTTATATACATTCACTAGCGAAAATTAAAGTAACTAATTGCAACAATTTCCTTCAAGTAAATTAAAATGTGTCTAAAGTAAGAAACGAAGAATTCCAATAGGCCTAGCACATCTGTTGGAACGTAGTTAATATTTTACCATTTCTGCACGATTGTGTGGTTTTATTGGTAATTTACGAAGCCGTAACGGTGAAATGGATCACGAATTTCACGTCCCGGACTTATATTGTTCTTTGTTTTGAGATAAAAAAATTTAAAATACAATAACTTTTAAATATTCCAAAGTAAGAAGTTTTCCAAAAGATCCACGCAACTGTAAAATGTTAAATAATAAGCACAACCGAAAAAGTTTTGAAAGAATATATCGATTGTGCAATAAATCTGTACTAATATTATAAAGAGGTAACATTTTTTGTTTGTTCGTATGCAGGGGGTAATGTCTGGAATTACTGAACCGATTAAAAAAAATTGTGTAAAAAGCTACACTATCCGTGAGTAACATAGGCTATAATTCATTTTGATAAAAACATTTTTTATTTCAATATTTGTAAATTTAGTCGGGAAAAAATCTTAGGTTAGGCCTAGACTGAGGAACTAACACATGTATTTAAATTTATTACCATAGAAACCAATCGAATAAAATAACAGATAAAACAGCTGTTTGCTCTAATATTTCCATTGACAGCCGATTTCAAACTTTGAAGCAACTTTTTGTATTTCTAACTTTTAGGTTAGGTTTTTATTAAAGTGCAGACCTGAGCCTTGCTGGTTCTTTTAACCTTTATTATAACTGCTGTTATAAAATATACGAAATAGTTTGATTTGAACATTTAACATTATTTACCATCTCAGCTTTGGGGTTGTTATTAACCCTACACTTTTATTATAAAGAAAACGTAACATGATTATGTGTGTAAAAGGTTCTAATGGGGTTTCCCCTAGTAAATTGTATTTGCATTTCATATACAGCGTGTCAGCTGTTCAACATTATTCCAAACCGGAACTGCACCTATAAATCATCAAGAGCATTGGAAAACATGATTACACGCGTCAGGCATTGTGAATAGTAAATAAAACTGGAGTAATTATTGACCCTTGTGGCATTCCGAAGGTTTCTAGAAATACTTGATTCATTACATTTTTTGTTTTAACGTATTTATTTAGATCTGTTTGTTGAAATTGAAAACCGTAGTTGATAATATACATTGTTTCATGTAGTTGTTTAATTTGATTGACCTTAACAGTAAATGTTGCATAGAAACTAATCAATGACAACGCATTACTTTCTATTTAGAAATAGAGTAATCATATATGATTATATCTAGTGTAATCATCTTGAAGGTTGGTTGTATTTTCCGCATAGATTGCATCTAGTATGAATTAGAATGATTCGAACACGCAGCTAAACCGCTGACGTGAGTTGAGCGAATTTCCAAAATTGAGTTGATAGGTCTATGTTTTAGGGCTTCAACCAACAATTTGGGAAATGGGTCTATTCACGACAGCGCTGAATAACCATTCCGCATATTGGGAGTATCTTCAACGCAAAAAAAGCATTGCCTGCTTCGCACGCCAACCCCCGTATTGGGAGTATCTTCAATACGCAATGCATTGTCGCACGCCAACCCCACTGTGGCATCCACCGCTTTGCTTTGAACCGGGTACTTTTATGGTACTTTACGTTTTGATCGATTTTGGAGCAACCGAGCGTAAAAACGGTCGCGTGAAAAACAAAATGTGCAGAATAGCATCCTACATTTATATTCGTAGAAAACCCTCAAAAACAAATTCATTCTCGTAGGAAAAATCTCAAAAAATAGTTACTTCCGACCAAAAAACGTGCTTCCGATTGTTGGATATTTTTGGCTAACGAACTCGTCCGAACGACGTAGACAACCAATATGTGTACCAAGTTTGAATGAAATCGGACTTAAAATGCGTCCGCTAGAGTGCGAACACATATATACATGTATATGATTTTTAATGACAACCCAAAACGTGTTCTTTTTACCATGATCGGTGCTCATTTGCTACTCCCGAACTTGGGTCTTACCATAAGGGCCACTGCTATAGCTCATTTTCCCTATGGAAATTCGCTAATAAACTCCTAAACCATATAGCTCACATTAATAATAGTTGTTATAATTAAGAATTAAAAGCATAAATGAGAAATTGGAACAATTTCTCACCTTTTTTTTGTTGATTAATTTTGCACATAATATAAATGATTTAATATATAGTCTAGCGTTATAACTGTCAGATTACAAACATTTCAAACTGTAATCAATTATATATCGCGGAGTTTTGTAAAAGCATGATCGTTGCCCAATTTAAAAGCGATTTCTTGGATTAGATTTGTTGACCAAATTTGTTTCTGAAGAACTGTTTGTGAAAAAAATACACGAGTACGTTGTACTTCTAATGAGAGTCAAATAAATTACACGCTGATTGGTACAGAGAAATTGAATTCAGAATAGCTAGTCTGTATATAAGCTTCTGCCGCGCCTCCATCCAATTAGATCAAATAAAGGTTACGATTATCGACGGTTCTAAAAAATGGCTTCACTACAAAAAAGATTGATTAATAATAAAACGTGTTTGACATGAAACAGTTTTACAAAATCTTGTGTTGAAATACGTTTGGTGACAATACCTTCTGAAAAGTCAAGGTTTGTTACGTATTCATTTTATTATTGCTCGTAATACTTTTGCCGTTTGATGTTTATTTAGTTCAACCTTTAAGTACTCTCTACTTAAGAGAACACCTCCTACACCCGCACATTTGAACAGAGTGCGTCCACTACTTCGACCGTCTGACTCGAAAAGGTCGTCCGTGCATACGATCATATTGAATTCAATCAAGGCTCAACAGGAGTGAAAAATTTCTGAGTTGACCGCAGCGCTCCAAGTGGCACAGCTATATACTAACAGCATTGATTTCGTGTGAGTTTCATTCTTTCGCTAGCAATTATAGGACACCTCCTTAAAGGCGGAAACTACACTCGATTCCACGTTCACCGTGCAGTACAGGTCTTACGGGAGAATAGACGTGCTACTACCATTACAGGGAACATCTCGTTTATTGTCATGCGGGTTGCGTTAACTGACCGAGCATTGCATGGGAGTTGATGTTTTTTAGTTGGCTAGTATGGCTGAGACTGTCGTATGGATAGCTGTGACAATGTATGTGACTATGTGTTATTAAACAGTTTTCTCTCACATATTAAAAATTAACGGATATTTTATTTTTCTAGTACTTCTCCGCGAGCAACTAGTTGATGTGATGACCACCAGAGTGCAGGCTAAACACTAGAGTAGAAACACAAATTCGGCGCGTACATGCTTCCACAATAATGCACATTTGTTCGTCGTAAATTATTATCTAAATTAATTAAAACTACTTTTATTTTAAAGGTAAGTACCAGGAGACCGAGCTAAAGCTCGATTATAAGCAGGGCTATGATTTCAATAATAAATATTGGATTATTGAGTTTTGAGGTTAGGCCTATAACATTAAACAACTAAATAAAGGGTATGTTTATTTAGCAGAAGTATTCGTTGCCATGGTAACTATAAATAGATACAACATTAGGCTTACCTCTAATAAAATACAGTTTAAAAGAAAACAGATGATTATTGTAATGGCATTGAAAACATTTGCATCAGCTGTGCTTCGTTTAAAAGAAAACAGATGATTATTGTAATGACATTGAAAACATTTGCATCAGCTGTGCTTTGTATTGTTTAAAATGGACAAATTTCACTTTTTAATTTAATAAAAAGACGTGAAAACGAATTTTCCCAGACTGGTGATCATTTCCAATCGATTTCTCGTGGCCAAAAGCCCCATATAAAATTAAAAAATCAAAAATCCTTAGACGGACGTTCCAGATCCATTTAGCAGACAGACAATTATCTCTCGCTTTAGAAGATAAGATTAAGCTTCGAATGTGGTGAGCTCTTTACCTTTTTTAAACTTGCATTATTGAATAGGGAAAAATCGCAAACTTTGTTACAAGTTACTAATCACAGTTACCTGAGTTTTCATATTTTTAAAACATTTAAATTTTTACCGTTTGCCCCTCGTTCAAAGGTTGCAAATTTAAACGGTTTAAAAAAATAAATAAATGTGGCCAAGAATAAAATGTACCAAACTTCAGTTCTCTAGCTTGTCTTCTATATAAATATAAAAAAGGGATTAATCTTTTTTTTTAAGAATGAAAACATTTTTATTTAAATACCAAATTTTAACTCTAGCTTCAACGGAAATAACATAATCAATATTTATTGTTTCATGGGGTTAGTGTCCCCATTTTCATCCTTTAACTGAAAATAATCAACATGCAAGGATTCCAATTCTTGTATCACATAAGAAACAATTGTGCAGATTTTAGCTCTCTATTTCCACGTGAATTAATAGTGTATGGTTTTAAGGTACCCCATTTTAACCACTTTTTTGGGTTGACCGTGTTGGTTTGAATTTATTACTTACAAAATGTGAAAGACTTGGCATTCGAGGACAGCCACTTCTGTGGCTAGAATCGTTTATTTACAACAATAGAACACAATGTGTTACTGTTGCAGGAAGGCTGTCTAAAATGTCGAAATTAAAATATGGCGTACCTCAAGGGTCAGTTCTTGGACCAGTTTTGTTCTTAATCTTTATAAATGATTTGTCATCAGCAGTATATGTGGGTAGATTAATTCAATTTGCTGATGATACAACTTTAATATTCAAAGCAGATTCTCTCCAAAATCTAGAGCAAAGGGCTTTTGTACAGGTCAATGCTACTTATCAGTATTTCACTGAAAATAATTTGGTAATCAATCCAGAAAAAAACAAATATTTGAATTTTAGTTTAAAACCAAACACTTTTCAGACATTAAGTGTCTTTCTTGGAGAAAAAGAACTTGAAGAAGTAAATTCAATAAAGTTCTTGGGTCTTACCATAGATAACGACCTGGAACTATCATGTCAATAGCATCAGTGCTAAAGTTAGTTCAGGAATATTTGGATTAAGAAATTTAAAATTATATTGTAACTCTTCAGTTCTTTTAACAGCTTACTATGGTCTAATATACCCACATCTGAGCTATGGACTTCTACTTTGGGGGAATTCATCAGTTCAGAATATGCAAAGAGTGTTTGTCCTACAAAAAAAAGCTATAAATAAACAAAAATCTTGTAAAAAATACTTTAGAGAATTGAGAATTTTAACACTTCCTAGTATGTATATAATGGAAGTAATTCTCTATTTTAAATATAAGTGTGATATTGTTCAGAACAAGGACATACATAATTATAACACCAGGACCGCTTGCAACTATCGTGCTAATCGGCACAGGTTGAATTTATATAGTAAACTTCCTTTGCAAGCAGGTCCTTTATTCATGAATAATCTTCCAATTAAAATAAAAAAGATACAAAATTTAAATTCTTTTAAAAACAGCCTTAGGCAACTAATGTTGTCTGGATCCTTTTACTCTGTGGAGGAGTTTATGTGCCATGATTTTGGGTCTAGTTCCCTTTGAAGATCCTCTGAATGTGAAGTCTGATCTTCCCTTTCACATGTTCTTGGTTGGGTCCTTAAAGGTTTTCTATTGTTGTTGTTATTATTATAATTCATTATTATTGTTGTTGTTATTATCTATTGTGAGTTTTTATTATTGTTACTTTGACCTCAGCGGAAATTAAATTATTAAAAAACTGTGAATTATGCTATGTAGATTTTTAAATGACTAGTATTGGTTACATGTATATGTTTTATTATATGGTTATTGTTTTTGTAATTTACGTATATATATTGTTAGTATTGTTATATTTTTGACTTGTCTTATACAAATATTTGCCAAAGAGACCAATAAATGATTGATTGATTGACTTTAAACGTAAATAGTCAAAATAACTTTTAATCCTTTAGCTCATTATACATATCCGCAGACTTTTCTTCCTTGTAACTAGAGGGGCTTCGCTCCCTAAAACCTGCGCCAAATCACGGGGAAGCAAATACAAAAATATTATTGTATAATCAGACAGAAGTACTTTGATCTAGGTATTGAGGTGGGGTTAGCGTTGGCCTATTTCCATCATCATCTGATGCAATTCGGTCGCATCCAGAACAAATACCCAAAAAAACGAGGAATAAAAGGCGAAAGCGTCTTTCTAATACAAATCGCGTAAAAGAACACAGGCAAGCGGTAAAAAAACCACTGTCTCAAAATACACACAGAATCAGCTAAAATAATAAGACGTAACATTTGCTGTAGGTAACAGTATTATTGCAATAACATAAATGCAAGAATTCATCTAAATACTAAAACTAAATAATTGAAAAGCATGCGGAAGAAACTCCGGAACGAAACAAATGAAACGGGGTGTATTGGGGGTTTAGTTTAAACTTTTAATTGAAGCCGTCAGTTAGAGGAGCACTGACTGCGATGTTGTACATGGAACAGTGTTTTAATCGTTCCTGTCTTAATTTGACAAGCTTCAAGGAGACGAAGGGATTTGTATTTTAATATTAAATAGCCTACAATTGGACATTGAGTAAATGACGTGATTGTCCTTTGCAAAACAGAATAAGTTATTTGTGTAGTATTTCAATGTGTATTTGACACTAACTGAAATAAATTATTATCAAGTAAATCAGTTAAGGTAATTACCTAGGATGAGTAATAATGAAGTGCAGCGCCTACTGTTTTTTAATCCCTCTAGATCAATCAGGCTGAAGAAAAGTTATTGAACCATGGAAAAATATGTTCGTTGGACGACAATATTGGCTACAATTAAAACGAACTTTTCTCGCTTAAAATATAATAAGCCTAATAAATCTGCCATGGCTAAGAATTGTTTAGATAAGGTTAACCATTTTAAAACAGAAAACCCTAAATTGTTGAATAATGTAACTGAACTAAATATATTAAACTAGCTGCCCGATCCGGCTTTGCACGGATAGACAAATCAAAGTTAAATGTATATTAACAAAAAAACAAAAAATATCATATGAATAAATACATTACACTATGTATTTCTTATGGGGATTTTAGTAACTTTGATCCCCCCAAACCCCTCCTGAAATTTCAAAATTTTTTATACCCTTTCTTAGTGAGCACCTATGGCCCTAGAGGAAGCTACATACCTAATTTCATTTCAATCCGTTCGGTAGTTTTTTAAAAATCGTGATGAGTGAGTGAGAGGTATTTCGCTTCTATATATAGAGATACATTTATTGTGAGAAATATTGAGATTTAAAAATAATTTAAAAGGAAGTTTATTACTTTAAATAGTTGGAATAACTCTATTAATTTACTTATTTTAATATGTGTCCATTCTGCTTGTTAAAGAAGTGGTGGTACAGAAATCAGCTGATCAGCTGATTTCATACTTTAAACAATTAATTGTGTTCTTCTATTTTTACGTTTTTAGTTAGGAGTGTATTTATGAGGTGGTCTAAATCATTTTTAACCCTTTATTATAACTCATTTTATACAATAAACTTATTGATTTGTATTTTTTATTGTTTACCTTCTTATCTTAGGTTGCGATTAATTCTACACCTTTATTTAAAAATAATTAAAAATATGTCTGCGGGCGTAACAAAAGGGTTAGCGTTATTTGATTTTCTAAAATACAAAACGAGAAAACCCATAACGTTACAAATGGCCGTGACGTCACACGTTCCAGAATTGCCTCGGCCTTTCAACCCAATCCAATTTGGCCGCCGCAGATATACCGTTTTGATCGCGTCTTTGGTAATTGCCCGGACCCGCATCGAAGGCGGAGACAGATCGCCTGTTATTAATTGGTAACTTGTCAATACCGGTCGGATATAGCGAGAAAAACTGACGGTCGAGGGTGCCTTTTGTCTCTGGCTGGAACCGTAGAAATGGGAATATAATAGTTATTGATGGACGCTTTGTAAAACTTAGAATTACAGTAGGTGATCGGAAAGCATGAGGAATACTTTTGCCTGTGTCTTACGATGTCCCTTGAATGTAATCAAAAAAGCCCTTTCAAAAGACAATATTAATTTTTGGGTAACAAGATTTTACCAACCCAAAAATTTCACTGTAAATTTTTGGGTTACGTACACTAGGTAGAATGCTTTATAACTACGTCAAAAATAAATGTTATCGTGCCATCTTTATCAGTTTTTTAGAAAATCGTCTGATAGACAACTGATTACACCTATAAGAGGTGAGTTTTCCTTTTGGTACACAGATCCTTAAATATGAAAAGAGAATACTTTTTGAAAATTAATACTATGTTCTTTGAACGTGTGCATTCGGTTTCTACTTTATCCAAACCGTCAAATGTTCAGAAGGCTCTAAGGCTAAGTCGAACTTCTCTCTTTAACCAACAGAAAAATATAAAAACCACTTTAACTACACCACGACCTTGCTTCAATTACATGTCGTTTATATCTTCTGTAGCGTGAAACCGCTTTGTTACGTTTTGATAAATGCGGTTCCTTCCTTAATTAAGTCAACGAAGGTTGTATACAATACGAAGGTCCGAACTTCCTCAACAGCAAATGCCGTAGTAGTTTATACCGGGTTTAAATAACAGCTGTTTTATTAATCACTAGGCGTACCCTGCGTCCACCGAAACAAGCAACTAATAATAAGGACCCATTTCAAGATTTTCCAGAAAGCCGTTAATTTATAAAAACGAAACATCAATTAAGAGTGTGCAGCACCAGGAATATTGGATCCGATCTCAAAATAGAGAAATGCGTTTTTGTAAAAATGTACGCAGTTAAACTTTGATAAATATTGACTGGTATCGTTAAATAAATAGCTATTTTTTAACAGATTTTATCAGACAACTAGAACGAAAAGACGAGTTCCTATTGGTTCTGTCTTACTGGCACTCATCTTGTTTATCTATACTAATTATAAAGAGGTTAACATTGATTGTTTGTTTGTATGCAGGGGGCAATCTCTGGACTAATGAACCGATTGAAAAAATAGTTTTAGTAATAAAAAGCTACATTATCCTTGAGTAACATAGGCTATAATTAATCTTGATAAAAACATTTTAAATTTCAATATTTGTAAATTTACTCGGAAAAAATTGTACGTTAGGCCTATAGACTAACAAACCAACACATGTATTTACATTTATTACCATAGCAACCGATTGAATAAAATAACAGGTAAAACAGCTGTTTGCTCCAATATTTCCAGCTGAATTCAAACTTTGAAGCAATTATTTGTATTTCTAGCTTTTAGGTTAGGTTTTTATTAAAGTTTAGACCTGATCCTCGCGGTTATTTTTTAATCTTTATTATAACTGCTGTTATAAAATATACGAAATAATTTGATTTGAACATTGAACATTATTTACCATCCTATCTTTGGGGTTATTGTTAATCCTACATCTTTGTTATAAAGAAAACATAACTGATTTTGTGTATAGAATGTTCCAACGGAGTTGGCGTGCACGCAGGTGTTTCCCCTAGTTTTCTATAAAGTTTTTTAATTTAACAAGGAGGCATAGAATAATTTAGACCACTAGCAATGCAAAGTTTAGCAGAATTAAACTGAGCAAAATAAAAAAGAAAGAAAAACAGAAGAAAATCTTACCATAACAGTTGCCAACCCCTGCCACGTTAACAAATTTGTGTGAGTGTGTGGTCTACTAAGAATAGGAATGAAGTAATTTTTGTGTTCAGCCTACTTACGTGTGTTATTGTAGCTTCTAAATATTTGTTCAATCGTGGTTTTTTATGCCCTCAGTTACGAAACTTTTATATTTTGTTAATGTATCAATTGATAAGTTTAATGTAAAAAATATATACAGGCTGTACAAAAAGTCCCGCACTGGTTTAATATTTCGTATATAAAGAAATGTTGAAGGTAGATGTAACTGAGGAACCTACTCTATGTAAAAATACTATTTTATTAAGATTTCAAAAAAATTATCCCCCATCTTGGATCCTCCATTTTGAATGTAACTTTGTTTTTTGTTTTTTTAAATGGGAAGGTGGTCATGTGATACATAATTTCGATGTAGAATTTCAAGAAAAAACCAACGGTGAAAATTGCACATCCATATCTTTAACCGATTAAAAATGGCGGCCCTAAGACAACGAAATCGTGTTTTCCGATTTTGTCCCATTTTGCTGTACTATTTTTGTTTAAAATAGTAATTATTATTATTTTTGGACTTAGAATTAAATAAGCTTTCAAACGATATGCCATTCAACGATATTTGGTTGAACCACTTGAAATCAATTTTGAAAAATCAAAATGGCTGTAACTCAAACATTTTAAATACTCCTGTTGTGTCATATCGTTTGAAAGCTTACTTGATTCTAAATCCAAACAGAATAGTAATTAGTATTTTATTTAAATAGTATAGCAAGATAGGGCAAAATCGGAAAACAAGATTTCGTTGTTTTTTTTTTGTCGCCATTTTTAATTAGTTAAAGATATGGATGTGCACATTTCACCGTTGGTTTTCTCTTGAAATTCCAAATCGAAACGATGTATCACATGACCACATTCCCATTTAAAAAAAAACAAAGTTACATTCAAAATGGCGAATCCAAGATGGCGGATTTTTTAAAAATCCTAATAAAATAGTACTTTTACATAGAGTAGGTTCCTCAATCACATTTACCTCCAAATTTTCTTTATATACGAAATATTAAACCAGTGCGGGACTTTTTTTTACAGCCTGTATAAACCAACTATATCGCCCCTCTGCTATGACGGGTTGGCGCCCTCGCTTACGTCTCATGAATAATTGCACTTGTCTTAAAAAAAACTTTAAAAACCCTAATGTCTTTTTATTGCGTAGTTGCTTTAATGTTTTCTTGGAATCTCCGAAATCAGATTTCAATGCTCTAAAACTTTAATTCTATGACTCTTTTGCTTTAAATGAAGTTGTACATGTATACTATTTAATCGAATATTTTACATAACATTCCCACTACGACACTTGATGGAACTGCTACAACGATGCATACTTCGTTGCTGCACAAGTACATTTAAAGAATGTAAAAATGATCCCTTCCTTATTAAAATCTTAGTTCCTCCAGCGCTTTTCTTGGGAATTGGGGAAACCTCTGATAGTTATACAAACTGTTTCCAGCTTTCCACCAATCAATGGAACTCTTATATTGCTGGCCTACTACTAGGTGTCAATGTAGTCTACTGTTCTGTCGTCTTGTTTGTTAATACCATGTGACGTAATCAAAGTTAATAGCGTTGCAAATTATCTGATTGTCCGTGAGTGGGTTAGTTTATGGTCGCATCTCTGTCCCTCATTGTAGCAACGCTCTGTGCCTCACTCAATGAACACAAAACACGATTATTTCTTATATCTACTAAGAAATAAAAAGTTTTAACCTTT
This sequence comes from Philaenus spumarius, assembly GCA_018207615.1. NCBI lineage: Eukaryota > Metazoa > Arthropoda > Insecta > Hemiptera > Aphrophoridae > Philaenus > Philaenus spumarius. Next base: position 126,085 of record JAGFPH010002103.1, on the reverse strand, counting down.
TAAACCTAAGTCTAGTGATAATAAATAATATAGGGGTCTCCTAGGCATTGCCTATTTGAGACTTCCAACATTTCATTGGCTATGAAAAAAGAAAATGAAAGAAAAAAAAGAGAGTTGTGTCACCGTTCAACCACATTAACAAAATTAAACTACACTATTTTATTATAAAATTACAAAAAGAAAGCGAGAACTTACCAACGCGTGGTATACATATAATAAAACTTTAGGTGGACAAATATTACTTAATAAATACAATTTTCTTAGCGCACTATACATTTCTTCCTTAAATTTCCTAATATGTCCCTACCATGTAAAATCTGAATTAATTGTTAAACCTAGATATTTTATTTGGTTTACTTTATCCAAAGCCGAGCAATTGCAATTAATTATTAAAGTTTCCACAGCCAAACCTATGATAAATTTGATTTCCAACAAAATTGCATTCTTTCCGAAGCCCAAACACCATATATTTTGTTTTTTCACTCAATACAAGAACATTTTTTATCAAAACAGTACCTTAACCTGATTAGATCTTCTTGCATATCACAATGAATTTGTTTTAAATGCGTACTGACGTGAAATTTGCTCAACCCACGTCAGCGGTTCAGCTGCGTGGTCGAATTATTTCAATTGAAACCGTGCAATATTCAACCCACACAATCGTCCGTTGTTGTACGCTAATCCCGGTGCAGTGTACAGAGAATCGCAAGTTTTATCTAGGCGAACAAATCAAAGTGGCAGTGGGATGAATCAGCTGGTGCAATGTAGCGGAACGGAACAATTTCCCCGCCAATGTGAGAGCAGGCCTTTATGTTTATACTAACATGTAAACAATGCTTTATTTGCGGTACAATGCGAGGCGTTTCTGCGACCTTGATAACTATATTGTACAGTTTTTATATGACCGGCAAGGTTGATGGGAGAGTCGAATTTGATTTTGTGAAAAGTATCTTCTTAAACTACGAAGAATGAAGAAAACGGAAAAACAGAAAAGTCACTTGAAGGCTAATAGATACAACTTCTTTTTATACCACCTTTAAAGTCACTAAGTATTCGAATAGATACATTATAGATACAATCCAGATGTTATAGCCCAGGCAATGAAGGCGAAAAATGACCATATGTCGGAAGAAATTAGAGACAAGCTGAATTTTTGTCAGTTGTTAAAACTCACCAATAGGTACATTTCCCAAAAGTCCCCGCCCCTCCCCCTTGTGCTAACCCCCCCACCCCCATTTGAAATTCATTTTCCAAGCAGTTAGGTTTTGCTTCATATCTCCGTTGTTAATATCCCAATTCGTAACTTCTATATGCCATTGTTTTCATTAAGCGATTGACTTTAAAAAAGGTACCTTGGTAGTTTTACCTAGGGTCAACAGTTTAGCAGCTATTTGCTAAAAAAAGATTTTTTCCTTTGAAAAATATATTTTTTCTTTAGTTTTCCTTTCATAACTTTTTTGCTGATGATAATTTAAAAAAATACTATAAATAAAATTTGTAGTGCATCTTTTAAGCTTTCCAACGATATAATATAACACAACATTTCCTGAATATAGACGCAAGCAATTGCCATTTAAGGGTCTGCTGTAGTGGCGGCCATTTTGGATTTTTATCCCATAAGAGCAATGTTAAATTTCAAAACATCTATTTTTTATCATAAAATTGTTTGAAAGGTCTCATTTTAAGCACAATAATTACAATACACATCCTTTTTGCATTTTAGATTTTTTAAAAATGTTTTTCTTTTGTTATGTAATTGACATTTTGTAAGTACAAAGTTTGAATTTGTTTCCTAACACAATAAAACATTAATAATGAAAAGTTATTTGCAAGCCGGATCTGAAATTTTGTAAAGAATATTCAGTTTTTTTTTCAGGAGGACTTTTGAGGAAATACTTCCCTAATTAGGTCCTAACAACTGGCAAAAAATCAGCTTGTCATGGCTCTAATTTCTTCCGACACAAAACCTTCATTGCCTGGGCTATTAAGAATACTGAGCGATATTCACCCAGGTCACCCAGGTACAAACGTAAGCGAGTTTTCCAACTGCGAGCGAAGCGAAGCAGCCATCTGAGGCCGTAGGTCGAGACGGGGTGGGACGCGAAGCGTCCAGGGGCAGAGCCTCTATTAAGTATAATAACTGACTTGAATAAAAAATTTTATTTTAGGTTAGGCCTACAATGAACCAAAACACGTTTATTTGTAACCAATTTGGCAAATTTAAAATCAGGTAATTATTGTTCACAACAAACAGTTGCTTTTTCAGATTAGGTAAAAGCTTAACAAAAGGCTTACTTGTATTATAAGTCAAAACATCTGATGTTTCATATTATATTGTTTTCTTTAGTTGGTAATATAAAAATTTGTTTAAAATGTAGATTTGTAATTGTTTTAATATTATTGGTGAAATTACAACGCATGCCCCAAATCGAATTATTGGGATTGGTCGTGTCTATTCCAATCTCTGTCTTACATTAGCTTTGTACAGGTCACCGTGAAAATAACAGAGTATACAATAATCTGTTTGCATTGGCTTCGCCATGTTTCGCCTCTGGGGTCGATGAGCGAAACTAGCAGGGGCGGAGTCACTAGTACCATTGTATTTGGATAACCTAATAGAACTCCGATCCAGTGCAATATTTTGTTCCACTGGAAATTCGACGATAGTGGCGTTATCTATTGGGGAAACGACGGAAGCTGTATGAAACACCAATGCTACCGATGATTTCTCCCTAGCGCTACCTCGCGTCGCGATCATGTACTATTTTCGCGACAACCTTTATTCCGGCACACAGCCCCCGTATGGATGCAAGATCTATTTATTATTCATGATCTATGCTAGTACCTAAATAAAAGCACTTTGAAACGATCGCACACAAAAAATATTATAAAATACAGAAACATGGCCACACTTATAAATAAATATTTAGCTTGGATTTTAGATGATATACTTGATAAAATTTAACTTTTAAAATGCATATTATCAAAAAATATAATACGTTTATTTACTCATACGCGTTTCATCGGTAGTGTCTCCATCTTCAGTATTGCTCGAGCTACGATAATCGAACTATATCTCCATCTAAAGTTATTATAAAACTAGGGGAAACTCCTGCGAGACCCGCACGCCAACCCCCTTGGAACCTTCTACACATATAATCATGTTATGTTTTATTTATTTATAAAGTTGAAGGATTAAAAATAACCCCAAAGCTAAGATGGTAAATAATGTTAAATGTTCAAATCAAATTATGTCGTATATTTTATAACATTTTAGTTACAATCCTATTACTTTAAATGAGCAATTAATTCTTGTATCTATCTTTATATCTATCTTTGTATCTGTCGCGGATCTCGAAAACGGTTCTAACGAATTCAAAGAAATTTTGTATTTAGGTATAGTTTTGATTTTTAAGTACACCCATATAGTTGTATTTCGTGTAAAAACGCAATTTTTTGAGAAAATTTAATTTAAAAGTTAAAACTTTTAACATAGGGTCTTATGGGTTGCCATGTTGGTTACAAAATAACAAGGAAATAGTAAATAAAGCGATCAAAACAGCTGTTTATAAACAAGCCAATTTATACTGTTTTAGTGTTTTATAAGCTGTTCATTGAATAGTTTTTAATTACTGTTAAAAAAACAAGCTAATTTATACTGTTTTGGCACGTTGGAATTATAATAAATTGGGCCTGATTTAACAATTTATTTTGTGAAAAAAAAGGTAAACTTGGCAAAGATGGATAAATTTGAATAGTTAATTTTGTAATATAGGCCTGGCTCATTTCTGAAACATAGTATTGAGGTTATGTTAATCCTGCAATAATTTTTACTATATTTAGGCCTGGTTTCAAAACTTTAGTTGTCAAAAGATAGTAGAACTAGGACTAAAATCGTAATGAAAGCCTCTCACGTTTCTAAAGCATGTATTTTAGGTTATAATTAATCTTGTAATTACTGTTAATATATTTAAGCCTGGTTTCATAACTTTACAAACCTATGTCCAAACGAGCCAAAGATTAACGAGATTGTTTAGTGAATTTTCCAACTGTCAGCGCAGCGTCTAGGGGAGAGCCCCTAGTAATGGTTAAAGAACCAGCAATGCTCAGGTAGTACACTTAAAAACCTTAACCTAAAAGCTAGGAATACAAAAATAATTGATTCAAAGTTTGAAATGGAAATATTAGAGCAAATAGCTATTTTGTTCAATTGGTTGTTATGGTAATAAATGAAAATACATGTGTTTTTTTATCAGTCTAGGCCTAACCTTAAGAACTTTTTCCGACTAAATGTACAAATATTGAAATAATAAAAGGTTTTTATCGAAATGAATTATAGCCTATGTTACTCAGTGATAGTGTAGCTTTTTATTAGTAAAACTCTTTTTTTTAATCGGTTCAGTAGTTCCAGAGATTACCCCCTACATACAAACAAACAAAAAAACAAACTTGACCTCTTTATAATATTAGTATTGATAATTATTTTTAAACTATCAATTGTTAAAATTGTTTATCCTGCTTTGTTGGTCAATCGAATTCTACAGACTTATGAGACCTAAAGTATCGTTTCCGATTTTAAATGATAAGGCCCTACTTATTGATTCTTTAAAAATGAATAGTTTCTTTTATTATGATGGTAAAGCCTAACCAGCGGTGGACTACGGATTACCTAATTTATCACGCAATTAAGTGTTATATGTAAATTCTGGTTTTATTTGAGAACATAGTAAACATGTTATTTTTTAGTTAAGAATACAAATGTGCCTTTAAATAAGTTGAACTTTCGTGTTTAATAAATACATGTATTCATTCTTTCGATTGAACACCTGCAAGAAAACATTTTGAGAACTAACTAAAAATATTAAAATGTTAAAAGGCAGTGATGTCTTCCGCCCTTCAGACCTTTTGTCTGTTGGAAACATTTTTAATTATTGTATAGCCTAACTATAAATCACTACTTTAAAAGCAATTTCAATAAACGGTACCAGGAACTGGGACATACTTTCTCATATTTAAATTGTTTAACAGAATCACTGTGACATCAAAATTGTAGGTGGGGTAGGAGAGGTGATTTATTAAACTAGGAGATTAACTAATAAATATTATTATTATTATCTAGAGAGAAAACTATTCGATCGATTTGGAACAAATTTGCACCAAACACGTCCATTAGGCGTTTATAGATGCACGAAAAAAGGTTTAAAATTTTTTTGAAAATCAACCGTCTTTATGGATAAAAAAACCCCCAAAAATCAGTTATTATTATTATTATTAGCTAAACGAGAATGTTTAGAAACATGCGGTTTTTGCATGTGGTAGGGTACATTAAAGGCTACAAATAAGCCAAATTTTAATCTATAGAGTCGTTTTTGATTTAAAAGAATAACTGATTGTTTTGGGGTTTTTTGTGCCAAAAAGGGAGTTGTTTTTCAAAATATTTCAAAACCGTTTTTCGTGCATCTACACAGGCCAACTTGACATGTCTGGTGCAAATTTGTTTGAAATCGATCGAATAGTTTTCGCTCTAGCTTTGTATACATACATACATACAGACAGACATTTTGTAAAAAACACTTTTTTGGACTCAGGGGGTCCCAAAACGGATATTTCCGCTAAAATCCGTTTGGTGGTTTTTTTTAGTAACTTTCACCCCCCCCCCCAAACCCCTCCTAAAATTTCTAATTTTATGAAAACCTTTCTTAGCGAACACCCACGGCCCTAGAGGAAGCTACATACCAAATTTCATTCCAATCCGTGCGGTGGTTTTTGAGATTTCGTGATGAGTGAGTCAGTATTAGGATTTTATATAATACTAGCTGCCCGATCCGGATTTGCACGGGTAGACAAATCAACGTTAAATGTATAAAACAAAATATATCAGTAAATGTATTACACTATGTATTTCTTATGCGGATTTTTAGAAACTTTGAACCCCCAAACACCCCTAAAATTTCGAATTTTTTGAAAACATTTCTTATCGATCACCTAGGGCCCAAGAGGAAGCTACCTACCAAATTTTATTCCAATTCGTTCGGTGTTTTTTTTAGTAACTTTGACCCCCCAAACCCTCCCTAAAATTTCGAATTTTTTAAAAACATTTCTTAGCGATCACCTAGGGCTCTAGAGGTAGCTACATACCAAATTTCATTCTAATCTGATTGGAGTTTTCTTAGTAACTTTGCCCCCCCCCCCCCGAACACCCCTAAAATTTCGATTTTTTTTAAAAAACTTTTCTTAGCGAGCACCCATGGGCCTAGAGGAAGCTACATACTAAATTTCATTCCAATCCGTTCGGTGGTTTTTGAGATTTCGTGATTAGTCAGTGAGTGGTATTTTGATTTTATATACAGGGTGGTTATAAAAGTCACTTCCCCCCTTTAACTTTTGTGTTTGTTAAAACAAACAAATATCCATTGGGGAACGATACTAACTTAACCCAAAGTATCTTTTGAAGCAATCAGAAATTTTGAGTGTCCCCTAAAAATGTTGGAATTTGGGGGCAACTCAAAGTTTTTAAATGGGAAGTATGGTCATGTGATACCTAATTTTAAAGGTATATTTAAGACTAGAAACATGACATAAAGAAAATAAAAATCGGACTACTCAAAACAAAATGGCGGCCCTAAACGTATTGAAATAAATCGACATAAAGTTGCTAATAGCTCGAAAAGGAAGAATTTTTAGAAAACATTTCAAGAGAAAAAATGTTTATTTCAAAGAGTTTGACCTAAAAAATTGCTTCCAAATCATTTCGTAAATTTTATTTTTCACTACATTTTCCAAGATGGAGGAGTAAAAATGAAATTTACGAAATCTATTATCTATAATCTATAATCAAACACAAAATTTAAAGGGGGGGGGAGCGACTTTATAACCACCCTGTATATATAGATATAGATATATAGTGTTGATGAGCGGAATATAAAAGAATGCAATTTAATACAAACATACAAGTAATATAAATAAAACAAAACAAAATTATGTAATCTATTTAATCTAAGGCACTCCTCCACCGAATAAAAAGCCCGCTGTGGCGCTGTTCACATTGATAATGCAAAACCCAATAAGTAACTGCATATTTTAGTTTTAAAGCTGAATTTATTCTAAACGATAGCCACTTTGAGAATAATAAAGCCTTTGTACTTGATTTAATGCCTCGTGTTAAAACAGTTGCAGTGACAAGGTTATTACGACTGCGGTCGGTTGTGTTTGTTCACCGGACCAAGAAATTTGAACGAGTGTTATGACCTCGGCGTGAAATCAGTGACTGAATAATGTTAAGTGCAATTGTGACTGGTTTAGAACGACACTACAATTTTACAACCCACTAGTGGAAACCCCTGTCTCGTTGGAACCTTCTGCAAGGTTTTTATTCAAATTAGTTTTAGACTATGTTACTCAGGGATAGTGTAGCGTTTTATTAGTAAAACTATTTTTTCAATCGGTTCAGTCGTTCCGGAAATAACTCGCTACATACAAACAAACAAACAAATTTCACCTCTTTATAATATTAGTATAGATGTTTTCCAAAAGAACGGCTTAAGGCTCGGCTCTCCACAATCAAAACTACGATATTGGGTACCAATTTCAATGTTAAATAACCAAAACATACCTTCACTATTAAGCATATTTTTGTGCTGTTTTTGTTAAAAAACGAAAGCTGTATTTTTTTTCTTAAAGTAAAATAGATTGTGGGTGTTGATTGCTAAGGATTTTTGCAATATCTCTTTTTGCAACTGAGTAAAAAATGTATAAAGTTTACTATTTTTTACTATTTATATCATACGTTTATGAAAACAATAAAACGGTTTCTGAAAATGTATTCGGCAATCAACATCCGCATATGACAGTACTTCAAAATGAAACCAAATTTTTAAATTTATTCCACGAATTAACGGGAAAAAATGACTTATTCTGTAGCATTGCTCTTATGGGAATAAGATTCAATATGGCGGGCAGGCAAGCGCCCCCTTAAGGCATTTTCAACATTCAGGTGCAAACACGAAATCTTTTCAATCAGAAAACTAAATGATAAAGAATTTTTTATTGTAGACCCAATTTTACTCTTCTGGTTTTTGGATTATAAAGAGTTGCTTTACAAATTGTCGTCAGATATTAGACATTCTCATTTCATGAACTACTTTGTAAGTTATACATGATTGTTTGCCTCCTGAACTGTAATTAGTAATAAACTAGATTACGTACCTTGCGTACCGTCAACAGTTCCGTCCTTTAATTGGCGACGACCGGTTTCGGAAGCTTACGCTTCCATTGTCAACATTAAATCAAATAAATTGTTTATTTAATAAAGATGAAATACGATTCTTGAAAATGATTGATCCCAGAGCACCAACACTTAGGGGCATGCCTAAAATTCACAAAGACGGCCTACCGATAAGACCGGTGGTGAATTTTACTACCGCTCCATCGTACAGGACGGCTAAAAAACTTGATAAAGTCATACGTGCGAACATAGTGCTTAGTGATGACCGCAGCATAAAGAACAGCTTGGATCTCGTTAATTTGACAAAAGACTTCAAGTTTGACAAGTCCCACACCATGGCGTCTTTTGACGTAGTAAACCTATATACTAACGTTCCCGTTGCCCTTACTCTGGACTTACTAGAACAAAATTTAAGGAATAACTCTAGTTTAGAACCGGAAGCTATTAAGGAACTGTCGCACCTACTGCGCACTGTTCTTCAACAGAATTACTTTTCTTTTAATAACAAATTTTATATACAGAGAGACGGTTTAGCGATGGGGTCCCCCCTCTCGAGCATCCTGTCCGAAATATATCTTAATCACATTGAAAACACTTACATCTTTTCACCGAAGAACACGCACGCAAATAGGATTTCACTGTACCACCGTTACGTTGACGACACTATTATGTTTTATAAGGGTAACAATAGACAATTGGGACTACTTAATAATTACTTGAATGGTATAGCCCCCAAATTGAAGTTTACACTGGAGATTGAGTCAGATAATAAAATTAATTTCCTTGACCTGACCCTGAAAAAACAGGATGGTAAACTTATATATAATATATACCGCAAACCATCAGCTACGGACCATTCGATCCACGCCACTTCGTACCACCCCATGTCACACAAGATGGCCGCATTCCACAGCTTAACCAATAGACTCCTGACAGTGCCCCTCGATAGGGATGGCTACAATTCTGAGCTATCTGTGATTAAACACATAGCTGTAGCAAATGGTTATAACAGAACAGTAATAGATAGTATCATCCGCAAGCATACTAATAAACGTAGGCAGATCACAGTGCCCAAACCTAAACAAAAATACGTATGTGTCGAATATGGAGATAAATTACATTACACTATTAAAAATGAGTTGAGGAAACAGAACGTCACATTGTCCTGCAGGACCTCCAACAGACTAGAAAGATTAGTGGGACGCAGAACGAATGGCAAAAAGGACGATTTCCAACAAACAGGAATCTATAAAATCAGGTGTTCGGACTGCCCTAAGTTCTACATCGGACAAACGGGTCGGGCATTTAAAACTAGATTTCGCGAACATATCCCTAGAAAATCGCAATTAACACAAAAATCTAAGTTTGCCGAGCACCTCGTACAAAATTGCCACAACGTTGCAGATATCAATACCAACATGGATATTCTACACAAATGCCGGAAGTCCCCTTTTATGTCAAGTTTGGAGGAAATGCATATATACAATGCATTTAAATACGACGCCGACAACACCCTCAACGAGAAATTAAAATATAGTTCTAACGTGCTGTTCAACGCCATTAACCACATAAATACACCGAGCCCAGGGAATAAGATAAGCAGCGAGCAAGTGGGGGTAGGGTAGAGGTAGCAATCACGTGGAGGTTAGTTTCGTACGAATACCGTAGCTGGCCAGTATGCGTGAAATGTGTCGTGTGTTTTATGTTTTTATTTATTGACGTTAGACATGTGTTGTTTTATTTAGTGTTGGGTGTGTTTTTGTTGTTTTTGTTTTATTTATTATGACTTGACAATGGAAGCGTAAGCTTCCGAAACCGGTCGTCGCCAATTAAAGGACGGAACTGTTGACGGTACGCAAGGTACGTAATCTAGTTTATTACTTTGTAAGGAAATCCCTTTGAAATATCCAAAGCAGATTTAATTATTGCTTTTTTGTATTCAATCAGTGCTTGTAAAATATATTTAAAACTCCCTCCCCTCGTTATTAACTATTAAATAGCGATGGTTGACATTTTTGGATTTAGTGCATTTGGTGACAATAAGGATCCGCTTCAAAATAAAATACAAAAATAATCGCACACTCCAGCATTTCAAGTATTCAATGACTGATACGGATTGCAAATGTAAAGCAGACGATTGAAAGGAGAAAATATACAATATCGGTTACGTTAATTCTTAAAAAAAAAATTCTATTTTGTAAAATCAACATTTGTATATCACGTTAGACATATGAAAGCTAAGTATGCAGTTAAAAACATTTTTTTTTTTTTAAATAATGTTAGGTACGCCATTGGGAAACCTTAACTGACCCTAACGCTCAATTTTATAAAAACACTGGAATTGACGCTTGTAGTATTCCTCGTAATATTTTTATAATTATAAAAACGGTTTATTTTCCATCGCAAACAAAATATTTAATATCTAAAACAGTTTGCGTTTACTAACTCAGACTACTACAGCACATATGACGTCACACGCCTGAATGTCTCCGTATTGCCCCAGGTGTTCATCCTTCGAGTCAGACTTTATTGGCTTTGTATCGATACGGAAACAGAATTCCGAAATGTTTTATAACAGATTCGTGTACATAAAATCCATTTTTAAGGATACGTATCAATTTTTTAATAAATAAATAAGCTCCAATGAAATGCACATACGATATATTTACATAATAAGGGTGTAATATAAACCAGAAGTTTAACGTAACAGCTGATCTTAAAAGAAGAACAAATTGACGAAATGAAGTGGACAGTGGTAAACTTAAAGGTTTAAACTTCATAGCTGGACGGGTTTACAACCCATGAAATGGAAATTGTGCTTCCTTACTTTGTAAGTTGTGTTGAAATAGTTTACTTGGTGATCCTCTAAAAAGTGAAAGTGCTTCTCATTTTTTTAAAAGTATAAATTTGCTAACTCGCTTGCTATGGTAATAAATGTAAATGCACTAAAGAAACGTGTGTTCGTTCAGGATAGGCGTAACCAAAAAATGTGTTAATTATTATTTGACTATATAAATCATGCTTATGTTATTTTTTAGATTTTAATTTTAAATGGGACAATATAAAAATAATTATATAAATATATATTTATCAAAAAGTTGCATAGTTACCTTAATGCATATAGTTACTTTAATGATGAAATTAGTTACAATATATGATTCTTATAAATTGTGCAAGTACTTTGTAAGCATTTGAGGTGTAAATATAATGCACAGTACCCACCATGAAAACGTACGCCGAATCTTCTGCTGTGCATTCGTCATAAAAGTTCAAGTAATTGTACCACTCAGCTGAACCGTTGACGTGAGTTGAGAAAATTTAAAAAAATAAGTTTATAGGCCTTCGTTTTAGGGTTTCAACCAACAATTTGGGAAATAGGTCTATTCACGACGGTGCTGAATAGATGCAAAATGGTTCGCACGCCATTCCGCATATTGGGATTATCTTCAATACACAATGCATTGCGTGCTTCACACGCCGACCCCGTATTGGGGGTGTCTTCAATACACAATGCAATGCGTGCTTCGCACGCCAACCCCACGGTAAAATCCACCACATGGCTTTGAACCGGGTACTTCTATGGTATTTTACGTTTTGATCGATTTTGGGGGAACCGAGCGAGCTATAAGGTCGCGTAAAAAAAACAAAATGTGCATAATAACGTCCTAAATTTATATTTGTAGAACAAACTAAAAAAAAATTAATTCTCGTAGGAAAATTCTCGAAAAATAGTTACTTCCGTCCGAAAAACGTGCTTCCGATTGTTGGATATTTTTGGCTAACAAACTCGTCCGAGCGACGTAGACAACCAACATGCGTATCAAATTTGAACCAAATCGGACTTAAAATGCGGCCGCTAGAGT